>JAUPFT010000031.1:34624964-34689964 GCA_036936625.1 Parnassius smintheus behrii | reverse complement strand
CACCCGCACATACGATCACACACACGCGCGTGCACGAACGAACACACATACACGCACAACACATACACAAATACTAAACAACAGTGGACACACTCACGCACACACTCGTACCCACACACGAACACACAAGTACTAAAAAACACAACAGTGCACACACGCACACATACACTTAAACTCACGCGCACGCGTATGCGTTCACACGAACACACATGAACGCACATACACCCACACGCACGCGCACATACAAACTCGCAAAAAACACACACACACACACACACACACACACACACACGCAAACACACGCGCGCAAACTAAATGGCACCCCCACCCTTACACACACATACAAACACACACACACACACACACTCACACACACACACACACACTCGAGTGACAAATTAATTTGTAATAAAGTACTATCCATCTTCTTCTAATTGATCTATGACAAATGAATAAAATAACACAAATTCACTCACACGATAACAAAAACTCAAGCAAACGTCTTTCAACAATAAAACCTGCCAAAGTTTGATCCACAAAATCAGCAGATAACGTATTTTCTTACCTTATTACTATAACGAAGTAGCCTACTGGGTTCTCTGTCACACACAGAACGCGACGTTGCCGCTTTGTGTTCGAGTACCTATTCGTCAATTATGGCTCCGGATCCACTTAGTCTAAGTAAATGTCGCATATAAATTAAATATACTCTGGATCTAAAAAATCATATTCAGTATGATTTTTTCGACCGTTGATAGATCAACAAATGTTGGTCAAATCGCTGACGAGTGTATTGAAATCCTGTTAGTGCAGATCCACCGACGTCACACGCGCATCAAGAATGGATCAAAGTATATCAGTTTGTGTGACGAGGAGCTGAGCAAACACGTCAAATAGGTGGATCAACAATTGTTCTAACTTCTCACTGGATCAACATTTACCGTGAAAGGATGATTATATATATATATATATATATATATATATATATATATATATATATATATATATATATTTATATATTTATATATATATATATATATATATATATATATATAAATATATATATATATATACAAGAATTGCTCTTTAAAGGTATAATATATATGTTACAAATAGTTTGCTATCACTCGCCATATTATGGCGTTTGACAGACGCGCATATTATTTGAGACGCCAGAATATGGCGTTTGGACAGCCGAGGGGATATTATGTAATTTAATGTTATATTATATTGTGACGGAGTAAGAGAATGTGGTGTCATAAGTGCGTGGCGTTAAATAATCACCTTCATGACTTGGAGAAAACCCCCAGACCTTCGGTGGATTGTTCATAGGTTGATGAAAAAACTTTAATAATGCGATACGTATTTTCGCTCCACAATAAGGAAATTTATTACGTGCTTATAAGAAATCAAATCACGACACATTTTAAGCATGTATTTTAACAAGCTGTAAAATTAAAAAAATAGTACAACCGACTTCAATATACATGAACTGAGAACATCATCAATGTATTAGAATTCAATTAAATACGCATTACTTAAGGATGACTCAAAAACGATTCTTTACGAGGGAGAGCGATGCTGCAGTTATATTAGAAGTATAGTTGTAGCACGAATGGGTCGGTTCGACCGGGGAAGGACCACGCTCTCACAGAATACCAGCGTAAAATAGTAGCGTAATGCTGCTGTGTTTCATATGGTGAGTGTAGATAACCGGAGACCCTTTTTACTGGAAACGAGGCATCCCATCTTAGTCCTCATGGGTCTGCATTTTGATTCATAATCGAGTATAGATGTAGATGTGCCACAGCAATCGCTTACCATCAGGTGGACGGCGTGCTCTGATCTTGATCAAATTTATATGGGACCACACGAGAAGCACCAGCTTTCAGATTAAAAGAATCATCAAAATCGGTTCACCCAGAAAAAAGTTCAGAGGTAACACACATAAACATACAGTCGACTTGAATACCTCAGTCTTTTTGAAGTCGGTTGAAAGAAATATCAAAAAAATATATGTTTCGGATGTATATAACCTTAGTACTTCAGGGGCTGAAAGCTCGCGGAACTATTCTTTTTTACGTGACAGATCCACGCTGCACCTACATTATAGCTGTAGCACAAATGGGTCCACCTGACGGGGGGAGGTCCAGGCTCTCAGAGTACCGACGAAAAATAGCAGGCAGCGTTGTGTTTTGTATGATAAATGTAGAGAACCTCATGAGATCAATCTTTGGGGAAATTCTGTGTTTATGATATTAAAAGATGATGAATTGTGACGATAATGAAGTATTGTGAAATGCAGTCCCAAAGTCATACCATAACGACAAATGTGCCGTTTTCCAGGAACTTCGTCCAGGCTTCCCCAAGTTGTCTCAAACTGTCCGCGTTCAATACACGTGGGGTGTTTTCGGGTGCTTCGCCCTCGGGAGCCTCTGCAAATATGTATTTCAATCACTGACACACACAAACCAGATACAAATTACAGCACTGACAATCAATATAAAGGATGTATCTCGTCATTTAGTACGCTATCTACCGACAAGTTACATTTTAATAACATTTGAAGTTAGGTGTTAGTACAGTCTGTGGACACGTGCAAACAACTTCAAACCGGAAACTTGATTACAGAAGCGTTGTTACCCTTTAGACCAGAACATAGCTGCGGGTGCACTGCTAATTAGTTACAATTAGTTACAATAATAGATAAAAATAATAGATTAAATTAAAAATTTTGTACAACCAACTTAAATTTAAATAAAACGAGAACATCATCAATACATTCGAAGTCAATTAAATATGGAAGATAACTCAAAAACTAATAAATACTAAATAATCAAAATTGGTTCACCTAGAAAAGTTCTGAGGTTAACACACATTAAAAAATACAGTCGATTTGAGAACCTTCTCCCTTTTTTGAATACATACATAAATACATAAACACTCACGCCTGTCACCCAGAGGGGTAGGCAGAGACTACAGACTTCCATTTGGCACGATCCTGACACACCTCTCTCGCCTCCTTCACATCCATACACCTACGCATACATGCTCGTCGGTTAAGGGTACTCCTAATTTGGCCCGTTTTCAATATATCTCCAATTTGGTCGATAAATTTTCGCCTAGGACGTCCCTTTCCGACTCTGCCATTCACTTCTGCAACATAAATTTTCTTTGTCACTCTTTCCTCATTCATTCTTTCCACATGACCAAACCACCGAAGCATTCCTTTCTTAATCCTGGTCACAACATCATCTTGCAAACCACACTCTTCTCTTATTACACAATTTCTTACCCTGTCATTCAGATTCAGCCCTAACATACTCCTTAACGACCGCATTTCTACTGCGTTTATTCTACTCTCGTGCTTCTTCTGCCACACCCAACTTTCACTACCATACGTTAATACCCTTTTTTTGAAGTTGGTTGAAAAGGTACCTACCCAAACGGACTACTGGGCAAACTGGGCAATTCCCTAACACATATTTTATTTCCGTTAAGTATACAAAACAGCAGTTTTTCCCGATCGAGCCGACACTTTCGTTGTGCAGTACCACATAAAAATCTATAAAGAGGGGGAATATTTAAACAAAATTACTTTCTAAACAAACAGAGCATATAAAAAAAGTTTGAAAACCCTTTTTTTCCAAACTTTTTTGTCACCAGCGCGGGGCCACTTACAATGATTTAAAATATTTTAAAGATCAAAAATTTTAAAGATAAAAATTAATGTCTTTTAGAAATATAAAACTAATATATTGAAAACGAGCCAAATTAGGAGTACCCTTAACTGTTAACCATGTATTCGTAGGTGTATGGATGTGAAGGAGGCGAGAGAGGTGTGTCAGGATCGTGCCAAATGGAAGTCTGTAGTCTCTGCCTACCCCTCTGGGTGACAGGCGTGAGTGTTTATGTTATGTTAATAAAACTAACTACGTATATTCCTAATAATAGAAGAATTGAATAAAAGTTAAAAATGTGTAAAAAGATAAACAACAAACCACTGAAGCATTGTTTAGTTATATACGTACACTAGAAATAGAAAAACTATCTGTGTCACGAAAAGTTCACTTCAGTTCTACTAGCATTATAACATCTGGTGATTTTTTATAGGATAGGGTGACAATCTAGCACACAGTCCACCTGATGGTAAGTGGTTGCTGCGGTCCATAGACATCTACATCTATCCTCGATTAAGAATCAAAATGCAGATGCGTTGTCACCCGTGAGGACTAAGATGGATTGCCTCGTTTTCCAGTAAAACGGATCTCCGGTTCTCTACACTCACCATACGAAACACAGCAGCATTACGCTAATATTTTACGCTGGTATTCTGTGAGAGCGTGGTTCTTCTCCCGTCGAGCCGACCCATTCGTGCTACAACTATATAACTGCAGCATAGCTCTACCACGTAAAAAACGTGGTGAACGTAAGATAATCCGTAGACGTAAAAAGTCCTCATTAAGAAAGTCCTTTAGCAGGCTAAACTCGAATAGCTGTTTTTTTTAGTTCATTTGAACAATGATTAGAACTGTATCATGGAGTAGTTGTGAATGGATGACTTCTTATCCACAACTACTAGTTTTCTATCATCATATATCTATATTATAAGATAATTAATAAGTTTATTGATAATTTGTTTTTACCTGGTAGAGCCCAGCTGCAGCTATATTATGGTAGTAGCACGAATGGGTCGGCTCGACCGCGGTAGGATCACGCTCTCACAGAATACCGGCGTAAAATAGTAGCTTAATGCTGCTGTGTTTCGTATGGTGAGTGTAGAGAACCGGAGACCCTTTTTACTGGAAACGAGGCATTCCATCTTAGTCCTCAGAAGTGACAATGCTAACGCATCTGCGTTTTGATTCCTAATCGAGGTTAAATGTAGATGTCTATGGGCCACAGCATCCACTTACCATCAGGTGGACTGTGTGCTCGTACGTACGTACGTCGTCGTGCTCGTTTGTCACCTTTATTCTATAAAATAAAATATTTTGTTAAAAATATGCACTTACCTGATTGAATTTCTGGCGCCATTTCTTTTTTGTAATCTGCAGTTCTGCAAGATTCTATGACATATCTGAAAAAAAAAACGAAAATTTTTAGAATACTTCAAAGTTTATGAACGAGGAATAAGTTTGTGACACAAGCGAATCGCACCGTAGCTTAAATCTCGCTATCAAAGTTCCCAAGTACTGCGGTATATATAGACTACTATATAGCAGTATATATATAATGGACACTTTGCCCGGCGGAAGAAGTTCGTTTTTCCTTCCACAGCCATTAGTTAACTGGTAAGATCCGCACGTCCCCAAGCCCTAAGCCTCGCAGTCAACTGCGTGAGTCCACGAAAAACATCGATAGTGCGATACGCATTCCGCTCCATAATAAGGCGATTTGGATCGTGATTACAAAAAATCAATACACGACACACTTTTCGCCTCACAACACTGTAACGTTAAACGCAAATCCCACGCATTTTACAAACTAAAGTCTATTTCATTTATGTCTGAGCTGAATTGACACATGTCAAACGAACAAATAATGTTGCCAGCACTTTTGTGAAGTACCCACTATACCGGTTTATTGAATAACTAACTTAATCGTATCTATATAAGACGATTAGCTTGAAAGTTTTGTATTCCAAAGCGTATTATTAAAATGTACGTACACACGACCGCACGACGCGCTATACATTGGTAGTTAAATCTGACCACTGTCAGATTTCATTTATAAATCTAAATATATAAAATCTAATGTCATTTTTTTTTTTAATTTTAAGATGGTTTCTCTTAAACCTTCAAGAAAAGAACTTACTCCTTTCTAAAAGGCCAGCAACGCACCCATACCAGGTCCCCTGATGTTCCAGTTGTTCATGGGCGGCGGTAATCACTTACCATCAGGTGAGCCGTATGCTCGTTTGCTCTTTCTCCTACAAAAAAAAACCATCCACTCATATTCAGTAGATGAGCCATGTTCAGTATATTCAATATATTTTAACGGTTGTGTTCGATTGTGAGATAATACAATTACTTGGTTAAAAATAATTTGTTTACTCACTTGAAGTCATTTGGAGTTACATCAGAAACAAACCAAGGTATCTTCTTTACATGGAATCGAACCTGAAAATAGCAAAAAATATAATTATAGCATTTCATCAGAATACCATACCCGTTTGGGATACTATATCCCATCACAGATCTGGATATTATAGGTTTGATATATTTGAGATGGTATTACACCATTTAACAGATCTATTTAACTTTTTTTTAAATCCAGCAGGGTTTCTTGGTGGTTTTACCAGGGAAAAGGTTTTATTTGAACCCATTGTAACAGAGAAAGATGACTTACAATATTATATTTATTTATTTATATATATATTTTATTTCTATTGATTATAATCTTTGCCTTATCCACAAGCCCTCTCAACTAAAGATAAATACGCTAAACAGTGTGGGCAGCTAGAATTATAGGAAAGAAACAACTTTGAAAAATCTTATCAAATAAATATAAAGAAGACCACTTACTTTCTGAACAATTTCTTGTGCTATTAGGAAATGTGCTAGGCACAAGTCCGAGAATAACTCGTAGCCGGCGTTGTCACATACAATATCTGTATAAAATACATTAGAAATGTACGTTATTGAGTATAGGATATCTGAACATTGGTTTTATTTAATGATTTCTTATATTTTATTATTTCAGAGACTACAGACTTCCATTTAGCATGATCCTGACATACCTCTCTCGCCTCATCCACATCCATATACACGCTCGTTGGTTAAGGGCACTCCTTAACCGACGAGCATGTATGCCTACAACCGACGAGTATGTCTACAATTAAATATCTAATAAAGAGATTTAATTTTTTTATAGGGGAAGGGTGACAAACGAGCATCAGAAGAGCACAGTTCACCTGATGGTAAGTGGTTGCTGTGGCCCATAGACATCTACATCTATCCTCGATTACGAATAAAAATGCAAATGCGTTGTCACCCGTGAGGACTTAGATGGAATGCCTCGTTTCCAGTGAAATAGTCTCAGGTTCTCTACACTCACCATAAGAAACACAGCAGTATTTAACTGCTATTTTACGCTGGTATTCTGTGAGAGCGTGGTCCTTCCCCGGTCGAGCCGACCCATTCGTGCTACAATTGTACTACTAATATAGCTGCAGTATGGCTCTACCACGTACAAAAAAAATACTAAAAGTACTGTTAACATTACTAATATATATTTCAACCACTCCTGGTAAGCTTAAAATGCTTGTGTTTTTTTATAGTATAGAGTGACAACACGATGGTAAGTGGTTGCTGTGGCCCATAGACATCTACCTACATCTATCCTCGATTACGAATCAAAATGCAGATGCGTTGTCACCCGTGAGGACTAAGATAAAATGCCTCGTTTCCAGTAAAGAGTCTCCGGTTATAGTGTTAGAAGTAGTTATTGTGTTAGAAGTGATTCAATACAATAGTCAAATAGCGGATTCGAACCCACGACCTTTGAGTTCTCCGTCCGCACCATACCATTAGGGTACTGTCGCTAATTTTTATATCAAATTTTATTAATACATGTCAGCTTATTAGATATGCATATGTTATTAATACAATAAAAATGAAATTACCAAACATAACAGCATCGGGTGTGGTCATTTTCGATGGACAAGGAATTTTTGGGGGTTCCTCCGCTTCTTTGGTTTCTTCTTCCGCTGGTGGGGATGCCGTGGGGGATCCCTTTTCGCTACTCACGTTTTGCACTTCCGGTTCCTTGACCAAGAAAGATCTACAGTGAATAGTCTTCTAGAAATGTTCTAAGTTACGATTTTTAATAATAAAACTACATTACAGAGTTAATCGGGTTTAATTTATCTAAAATTTTTAACTACTTAAATTTACATTCTAAGTCACTAGTTACTACTATGTAATAACATTGAAGTACTTAATACCATACCATACAAGCTTAACCTGAAGTCATACAGGTGTGTTGTCACCCACCACGCAGGGCTAAAGATGTCTGAAAGTCTGGCTGTCTATATATCTAACTCTATATGCTCGCTCTCTATATTTGTACCCCTCATAACAATGACTGATTATAGACACAAATAAGAAAAGGGGATAAGGGTTCATAAACCGTTTCACCTGATTAAATACTACTAAAAACTAAACTAAACTAAACTTCAATGTCAGGTCTCTAAGTTCTAAGGGGTTTTAATAACGTCATTGCTACAGTTTACGCAGAAAAAAAAAACAATTAAAACTTGTAAACGCGAAAGGGCTAAACCTTTTCAGGGCACAAGGGTATCCCGCTAAGTGTTGCCAGTCGGTGACAACTACATTGATACTTGAATGTTGTATTCTGAAATATGTAGAAATTTTAATAAATTTGGGTGTATTTACGCGGGACTAAACAAACCTAAACATCGTGAGGGACGACAACGTATTCTAATTATTACATAAATGCATTACCTTGGATGCTGTGGCCCATAGACATCTACATTTATCCTGGATTAAGAATCAATTTGCCACTTCAGCTTACCAATCCGTTGGTCTATGTCGGTCACTCTGGATCTACTGCGGATATACTCATTTCTAAGTTTATCACGCAGAGAAACCCAAGCATAGCCCTCTCCATAGCTCGCTGAGCAACCTTGAGCGTCGTCATACGGCCAACAGTGAAGGACCACGTCTCAGATCCATAAGTTATCACTGGCAACACGCACTGCTTGCACAGTCTCGTATTTAGGTTTTGAGGTATACGTGACGAGATGTGTCGTAATCTCCCGAACGCTGCCCAGCCGAGTTCAATCCGTCGATTGACCTCTCGGTCGAAGTTGGACTTACCTAGGTTGGCGGGTTCCTATTTCAGTTTCTCTCTATCACCACTTACGTCACCCACAGGAAGATAAGGATATTCTTACACCGCAACAACATGGTTAAACAAGTAAATATTGTTGCAAGCTATAATGCCACCAGCGCCATCTAGTGTCGGATAGCAGAGCGAGGACAGCTTTCCAGAAAGTTCAATGCTAGAACTTTCCCACTAGCGCCATCTAGTATCGAGTAGCGGAACTGCGAGAGAACTTTCTACACCTAGTCGATCGGGACCGGTATGTGCTCGAGTATTCCGGATGTTTCAGTAGAAAAGGTCCTATATAAATGCGTTGAGGGCCGCGACCGGGCCAGTATTGAATTGGCGACACAAGCGAAGATTTCGGAGCGAAATAAAGTGAACTAAAGTGATCGGTGTGATTAATTATCAGTGCGTTTAAGTTTTAATAGGTGTTCGGTAATTAAAGTGTCAATATTGGTAATTAAATCGGCAGTTTTTTTTGTCACGAACCCTAAGCTCGTAACAATATAATTATAGTCAACTCACCCCCGATATAGCTTTCGCCATGGCTTCGGCCTTCGAGATGACTCGGTCGTATATTTTACTAGATTCATCGACCAACACCTGAAACAACAATATAACATATGTAAGCACCTTGGACGTCCGTATCAGAGTAGTCTATCACAAGTCCAATGCTGAACCTAGGGCTCCCCTACAGATTGCAACAAGGTCCTGAACCGCCTGAATCCATCGATTCCTGCATGTCGAGGAGGATCACTCCAACCAATTACCCAACTCTGCGCTATTTTGTACAAGGCTACCAAAAAAGCCAAAGCCAATGCCAATGCAAATTCTTGTGTTACCACACAAGAATTTGCATTGGTACTTTGGCTTACTGATCCGTTGGACAATGTCTGTCACCCCGTTTCTGCAAATATATTTGCTTAGGTCACACGATACGACTGCCTTGTTGGTCTAGTGGTCGTAGCCATGGTTGCTAATCGTGAGGTCCTGGGTTGCAATCCCAGGTCGGGTCAATATCAGTTATTGGTAAACTAAACTAAATTCTCATTAGCAGCCTGGTGTAAGTTAGTTGGCAGTGTTTCACCCTCGGAACGTGCCACGGAAAGCACGTAAAGCCGTTGGTCCTGTTCCCGATCTCTATGCGGCCGTGCCGAATTACCATTCCTCCGATGGAATATATATATATATATATATATATATATATATATATATATATATATATATATATATATATATATATATATATACATATATATATATATGATGGGATATATTGCGTTGGTGGTTGCGCATACATTCATGCATTATAGTCCTGTCCTGCACATATACGGAAATCGTCGGCGCGGTGGAGATGGAGGTGGAGGTGGTGGTGGTGGTGGAGGTGGTGGTGGTGGAGGTGGTAGTGGTGGTGGTGGTGGTGGTGGTAGTGGTGGTGGTGGTGGTGGTGGTAGTGGTGGTGGTGGTGGTGGTAATGGTAGTGTTGGTGACGATGATGTAAGATTTTTTATAGTATAAGAGTGACAAACGAGCACACAGTCCAGCCGATGGTAAGTGGATGCTGTGGCTCATAGACATCTACAAAACGCAGATTCGTTGTCACCCCTGAGGACAGAGATGGAATGCCTCGTTTTCAGGAAAACGGTTCTCCGGTTCTCTACACTCACCATACGAAACACAGCAGCATTAAGCTATTATTTAACGCTGGTATTCTGTGAGAGCGTGGTCCTACCCCGGTCGAGCCGACTCATTCGTGTTGCAACTACAATATGTCTGCATCATGGCTCTACCATGACGATGATCCATTATTTTAGAAGACAGCGTGGTATTAGACACTGAACAAAACACATTTGATTTACATCAAAACAACACATTTGATTCGATTGATGAATTTAATACAGGTAGTTGTAGTTTCAGAATATTTACGCATGCAATTTAAATTTTCGCTTCAGAATTCAAGTTATTGTAATCTTTATTTCTTTGAAATCGTGTATTTTTTAAAGGTTGTTTTTACCCCTTTGAGTTGACTAAGAAATATCACAACCTCATGGTTTTCTAAAGTTTCATTGCAAATTCACCCCTATTACATTTTTAGTACAAATTTATCTATAACTATTTATATTAAAAAATTATCAAAATCGGTTCACAGTTTACAAAGATAACATTGATACAAAAAAGAAACTCAGTCACAGCAAAAAATCTGCTAAACATAACTCTATAAACAACTTTTCTCTGTCTCCGAAAATCTCTTAAATATCGCTCTTTACATTAAGAAATTAAGGCCAATGTTCAGCAGTGGACTTGTGAAGGGCTGTAATGATGTTTATTTTTTTTTAAAAACGTTACCCCTACACTAAGATTTTCTCTTGTATCGTGGGGGCAGTTTACAAACATAAATTGCACAAGGACAAACATTCAGATCCGAAACAACTATTTGTAGGCCATACAAATACTTGTTCCGTGTGGGATTCGAACCCGCGACCCCCAGCGCAGCCACTCATTGCTTAAGCCACTGCGCCACGGAGTCGTCAAATGATGATGATGATGATGATGACATTAAGAAATTACAATCCGTATTACCTTATCCTTTAAGTCCAAAATCATTTGAAACGGATCAATAGTACCCATACAAGGGGTAGTAGTTTTATTAGCATCGTTGTTTAGTACGTTCGATTTTAAAGACACTTGCTCGCCCATAGACAAGGAGAGGTCGCATTTGTTCGCCCATAGACAAATCTATAAATACACAAAGAAATTATTTTAAGGATAATAAGATCATTAAAAGGAAGGATTTATTTTACTTGTAATTAGTTATTTAACACAGCAGCAGCATTAAACCGCTATTCGACGCCGGTATTCTGTGAGAGCGTGGTCCTATACCGATCGAGCCGAGCCACTCGTTTTACAACGATAATATATCTGCAGCATGGCTCCACCACGTATACGGTACAGTTTGTGTTAAAACGATATCCTTTAAAATAAGATTATCTAATTCACCATACAAAATACAGCAGCTACCTCTTCGCTCTGACAGCGCGCGACATGTTATACTCCCGTTCACTCGGGACCTTTTTGGCGGGAAAATTTGTATATAGAAAATTTTTTGCTATATTGCAAATTTTGCTATATTTTCACTTTGAGACAATATTTATGGATAAAACTTACAGGAATTCTTGTTGAATGTATAAACTATCGAATAAAATTATTTTTGGTTGCTAGAAATTGTAATAAAATACGTAAATTACCCTGTATAGCATAGTAGTAGTATATACTTCAATTTTAGTGACAAAATTACTACTAATTTGAATTCTACACTTTTGTTTTTGGAGAAATTTATATCAAATTGTTTGGAAATATGTATATTTTTATGTTTTATGTGTTTCCATTCGTTACTCATACCAAAATATTAAAATATTAAAAAATTAAAAATAAAAATAAAATAATATTTTATCTGTGACATTTCGAACAATATTTCTAAAATATGTTCGTGTGAATTTGAAATAAATACAACGTCATGTTATTTGAAATATATACGAAAACTATTTTTACTTACATTTTACACTAAAAATAAATGAGAATTTGATAAATAACACATTTATGAACCAATCTCCAAATTAGGCCTTCCGAAGTTTGAAGTACTTTTGGCAATTTACTTTTCACTTTTTATACCACAAATTATATATCTACGTGTTTACTATATTACAAGAAATGTAAAAAGTATAATACTTTCGTTTTTAGTCCAGACACAAATATAAAATTCTATAAAAAAGACGGAGCACCGTCATCAAAGTGACACGTGGAACGCCGGAAGTTCAGAGTGATTTCTTTTTTTTTTTTTCTAAGAAACATTGCCAGGTTATGGTTTAAAATAAAAGAGCATATCTTTGTCTTTGATACTAATATCTATTGCATAGTGTCTTTTGTTTTGTTTAAAACGAAAAAATAGTTTTTTCATAGGTAGACATGTTTACATAATTCTGATCGAATTAGATCACGGTTTGGCGGACGGACGGTTGGTATTGCGCGATCCAAAGTGAGCATGGCTTGGTTTATGGGTGCTATTTTACGCTGGTATTCTGTAAGAGCGTAGTCCTACCCGATCGAGCCGACCCATTCGTGCTACAACTATAAACCGGCCAATTTTGCAGAGAAAATTCAGAATAAGTAACATAGGCAAATCGTGAAAAATAATTAATTTTAAAAAATCTCAAACATTCTGTCCTTTTTATCTTTTAAACTCAAAATGCGTGGTAATGCATTATTTTAACTGATTTTACGTTCGCCCCTTACGAATGTGTGCGGGCGCAGTAAAATCTATCGGTAGGCAAAAACGTTGTTGCCTGCATAAATCACATACAATTTGAGATAATTTCAAACAAAAGTAGAAGTCTTATTTACTCGTATTTATAAACACTGCAATAACGGTATATCATTATTTATACTGGATGACCTTTTTTACCGTCTAAAAAAAATAAGGTATAATAACCGAATGGGTTAGATGCCTATGGCACTGATATTTAACAAAAAATAGAAACAAAAATTTTGATGTATTTTTTTGAATAATTTTGAGAGCTTTGCCCTTGAGTGACCCCGCGAAAGGACCTTGACAGTGAATTAATTGTTTTATTGCTGCTCGTAAAACTAGCGTGGGTATTATTTTAATCGATTTATTTATTTAATCCTAAAGGGCATTGTTAAAAATGGCCTATGAATCAACACGCATGAAACCTTTACAATAATTACTATTTTTTTTTAATAATTTGCACTACAATTATTGCAATAGAACTGTTGAACTGGACACTTCATAATTTCGAAAACATTTAAAAAAGTAATTCACTTCCGTTTTATTCCCCAGTGTTACTATTATTTTTTGAAATTGAGTTTTTTAATAGGCGAAGGTATTGTAGATCACACAGCCAAGTTTTTGTGACGTTACAAAACTCAGTTTTCTCAGCGTTCGATCTATGAATAAGGGTTTTAGTTACAAGCAGAATAAAGCGATTGAAAGCACTGTGTGAAACGAGCAACATTAACACTGATGGTGGATGAATTGACAAATTACAACATTTAACATTTGATAATAGTGCCACTCGCACGGCTCACGCACCCTGTGAAATTCGTTTGAATTTTCTTAGTATTCTTTTTGTTTCTAATTTTGTAACGCTTGTCTATATTAAACTCTTACATAAAGACTTGACTGTATGAGTCACAATACCTTCGCCTATTAAAAACCTCAAATTAACCAAAAAAATAATAACACCAGGAAATAAGACGAAAGTGAATTACTTTTTAAAATGTTTTCGAAATTATGAAGTGTCCGTTCTATTGAAATAATTGTAATATAAATTATTTAAAAAAAAAACGAGTAACGAGTATTGTAAAGGTTTCACGCGTGTTGATTCATAGGCCATTTTACCGTGTGTTTCTACTGACCCTCTATTAACCTAATTATAACCTCAAAATCTGAAAGTGTTTTGACTTTTTTAGAATTCTCAGAAGTGTTCGTAGTTTGAATTTAGTTTCAATCGAATATATATACATTGTTTAAAACACAAAAAGTGAATTCACTTCACTGTTGGTTCCTAGGGCCAACAATGTATGGACGCCGAACAATGTCCTTTTTGTTTTATTTTCGTAAAATATCAGTACCATAGGCTTCTACTCCATTCACCCGTTACGCCCTATATTTTTCTTCTGATGGTAAATTGAAAAATAGCGTAGCTCTACTGTACCACCAAGTCGTTAAGTCAGGTATACCTTGAGCAATGTAACAAAGTCCGCTTTTCTCTTATCCTTGTCACCACTTTGCAGCATTGTCGTTAACTTCTCGGCAACCACGCACATTGGCTCTAAGCTATTCTGAAAGGATCTCTCCTTCTGTTCATCGAAAGGATCAAAGTTTTGAAGGCCGTTGCTGAAAAAAACAAGTTAAAAAATATATTTTTAATAAAAAAGTAAAAGCCGAAAAAGAATCTTATATATACCGCCATCTATAGGAAGCCATGAGATCTTTTTGGCGTATACGTGGTAGAGCCATGTTGCATATTAGTAGTAAAGTTGAAGCACAAACAGGTCGGCTCGACCGGGAAGGGACTACGATGTCACAGAATACCAGCTCTGTGTTGCGTATGGTGAGTGTAGAGAACCGGAGACTCTTTTTAATGGAAATAAGGCGTTCCATCTTAGTCCTTACGGGTGACAACGCATAGCTTTGATTCGTAATCGAGGATAGATGTAGATGTCTATGGGCCGCAGCAACCACTTACCATCAGGTGGACTGTGTGCTAGATTGTCACCCTATTCTATAAAATATATTCCACTGTCACCTCTTACGACTCCACGAGATATTAATTAACGCCGGCAGTGATGGATAGAGTATTGTTTTCGTTTAGGTGACCACCATAAGGACACTACTAAATGTAACAATTTCAAATTATATGCAATGATTTCAAAAGGAAGGATAGGCCCATCTAAATATTTTACTCATAACTTTTTCATACAAGAAAAAGAAGCGCATCTGTCATAATACTGTTACGCGCCGAAGTCGAGGGCACTAGCGCCATCTAGTATCGAACAGAAGAATTAAACTTTCTAGAAGCTCTACACTTGATCTTTCTGCGCTTGGTCGGTTGGCGCGCGTATTTACTCGAATATTCTGGAATATTCTGGATGTTTTCGTGGAAGAGCCCTATATAAAGGAGCTGCAATACGCGATCGGGGAAGTATTGAAGTTGGCGAGACAAGCGAAGCTTCCTAGCGGAATAAGTAAATCAGTGTGATTAATTATTAGTGTTTTTAAGTTTAATTAGTGCAAAGTGAATTAAAGTGTTAATTTAGGTAATTCTATCGGCAATTTTTATTGTCACGAACCTCAAGCTTGTAACAATTGGTGTCAGAAGTGGGATAAAATCATGCCGATTTTACCTAAGGAGGAAACGGAGGCTGTCCGTACCCGAAGTCAACGCCAGCAGGAGACGGACCAAAGAAGATTTGGTGGTACAACGTCGCAGACTTCGGAAGGACAGCCGCCGGCTGCAGGCCCGTCAGTAGCTCCTACATCTGCAGCACCTGACTTAGGTGCTCTGATGGTGATGCTGCAGGAGCAGGCTCGCCGACAGGAGGAACAGGCTCGCCGACAGGAGGAACAGGCTCGCCGACAGGAGGAACAGGTCCGTCGGTTGGAAGAGCAGCTGCGGGGCGGACAGGATGAACAGGCCCACCGACAAGAGGAACAGGCCCGCCAACAGGAGGAACAGGCCCGTCGTTCGGAAGAGCAGATGCTCCTCATTAAGGACCTTCATCCTACCTTTGGGAAAGAGATAAAGGAGGTGAAGGATAGGGTTGCTCAACATGACAACCGCCTGTCGGAAGCTGAAACCCAAATCAAGGAAGCTAAAACCCAAATCGACCAAATGAACAATCGGGTTGAATACGTGGTGGCTGACGTGAATAAAACGCTGGACGACCTCAAACTGGGTGATGGAACTACAGCTCCCGTAGTAGCTACTACACCTTCGCTACGTGGGTTCAAAGTGCCACCGTTCGACGGGACTTCTTCCTGGTCAGCCTACAAAATCCAGTTCGAGGCTGTTATGAAGGCGCACGGCTGGAATAAAAGTCAGGCCATGACTGCTCTCACACTAGGCCTGCGCGACTAGGCCTTAACTGTTCTGGAAGCTCTCGGTGAGGAAGTGACTTACGAGCAGCTCCTTGAGGCCTTGGAGGCGAGATATGCGAGATAGCGTCGCACTCACCTGGAACACGTCTTTCGCGCGCAGCTTAAAGATCGCGTGGTGGCTGACGTGAAGAAAACGCTGGACGACCTCAAACTTGGGGATCCAACAACAGCTCCCGTAGTAGCTACAACACCTTCGCTACGTGGATTCAAAGTGCCGCCGTTCGACGGGAGCTCTTCCTGGTCGGCCTACAAAATCCAGTTCGAGGCCGTCATGGAGGTGAACGGCTGGAATAAAAGCCAAGCCATGACTGCACTCACCCTAGGCCTGCGCGACCAAGCCTTAACTGTGTTGGAAGCTCTCGGTAAGAAAGTGACCTATGAGCAGCTTCTTGAGGCCTTGGAGGCGAGATATGGTGACGCTCACCTGGAACACGTCTTTCGTGCGCAGCTTAAAGATCGCGTGCAGCGCATCAACGAAAACCTGCAGCAGTGGGCTCTAGAGGTGGAGAAGCTGGTGCGGAAAGCATACCGGTCTGTACCTACGCTCATTGAAGGGAACCTGGTGCAGACATTCATCGACGGCATCCGCGACCTGGAAGTCAGAGCTGCTGTAAGGCTCGGGCACCACGAGACACTTAAGGATGCCTTGGCCCACGCACTGGAGGTGGAAGCCGTGCGGCAGGATCATCGTTCCCATCGCGTCAGGGAGATCGCAGCAGCTACAGTTCGCGACCGCAACAAGGGATTCAGCCCTAGGTGCTATGGCTGTGGGGAAAAGGGCCATCTACGATCCAGCTGCCCTAAGCGAACTGAAGAAAGGGAAGTTGATCGATCTCGAGAGGGTAGTGCAGCTAACGGCATCGCCTGGCGGTGGCAGCAACATCATTCCCCTCACGCTAGGGAGGTTACAGCAGTTCGCGACCACAATAAAGGATACAGCCCTAGATGCTATTGCTGTGGGGAAAGGGGCCATCTTCGATCCAGCTGCCCTAAGCGAACCCTAGAAAGGGAAGGTGAACGATCTCAAAAGGGGAGTGCGGCTAACATCACCGCCCAGAAGCAGCCGGGATACGACTTTACTATCAGACATAGCAGCGGGAAATCTCATGGCAACGCAGATGCATTGTCAAGAAGACCTTGTCCTGAAGATTGGAAACATTGTACTAGGCAAAAGAGTAAGGAAGTGGTATCCGTGAGGATGCTCAGGACAGACCACCTCAGCAACGAGTGGAAGGACAGCCTACGACATGCACAGCAGGAAGATCCGGACATCAGGCCGATTCTGGAATGGATGAAGGCCCGTGCTACCAAGCCTAAGTAGAGCGACGTCTCAGCGATGAGTTCGACCACTAGAGGCTATTGGGCCCAGTGGGACGGCTTGCTGATTCAGGATGGAGTCCTATGCCGTAAATGGGACAGTGGTCGAGGAGACAGCTGTCGTTTGCAAATGGTTGTCCCTAAGGCTAAAGTGCCGAATGTTCTACAGCTGTGCCATAATGGTCGTTCAAGAGTCCATCTGGGAGTTAAACGAACTCTGCTGAAGGTCCGAGAACAGTTTTACTGAGTCCATTATCGTGACGATGTCGAGGCTTGGCGTCGTACATGTACAAGTTGTGCGGCCGTGCGGGGACCTCAGACACGTAGTAGAGGAGCACCGAAATTGTACAATGTTGATGCACCATGGGATAGGACAGCCCTTGACATTGCGGAGCCGTTACAGAAAGGCGCAAGAGGGACTCCTAAGATCGTCCATGTGGATCGCCTGGCGCGATATTATGGGGCCGATAATGCTCGGGACGAGCATGTCTTAGGAGGGGGCAGTGTTACGCGCCGAAGTCGAGGGCACTAGCGCCATCTAGTATCGAACAGAAGAATTAAACTTTCTAGAAGCTCTACACTCGATCTTTCTGCGCTTGGTCGGTTGGCGCGCGTATTTACTCGAATATTCTGGAATATTCTAGATGTTTTCGTGGAAGAGCCCTATATAAAGGCGCTGTAATACGCGATCGGGGAAGTATTGAAGTTGGCGAGACAAGCGAAGCTTCGGAGCGGAATAAAGTGAATCAGTGTGATTAATTATTAGTGTTTTAAGTTTTAATTTGTGTAAAGAGAATTAAAGTGTTAATTTAGGTAATTTTATCGGCAATTTTTATTGTCACGAACCTCAAGCTCGTAACAATACAAACGTCATATCGTAACACGACGTAACCAGGGTCGGATTTCGTAGTAGAATTATCCTGATTGTACCATTATTTCATAGTTTGTAGTACATAGTATCTAAGCGAAAATACCATAATTTTACTTAAAGGTCAACTTGTATCTATTGGGTCCTTTACATTTTAATACTAACCCTACGATATCGAGAATTTCTGTATTGTACATGAGTACCGCGTTTTTTTAATAAAATTAGAATTAGCTCCCTTTCTGGTCAATCGATGCATTTATGTTGCATCCTTGATACGACTATAATAAGGGGCTACCACGATAAAAACTCTTTGCTCCAGAAGCAACCGGTTTGTAAACAGAATTTCAAAATATTTTGTGAATCATATTTTCTGATTGAATTAAGCAGATATGGTTTCTTTTGTTTTAACCTTATTGAGTATAAAATATATTAGGTGCCAACATTCAAAATTTAACTTACACTAATTTCTTTAGACAAAAATTTTACAGAAATAAAAATAAAACCGTCAAAAACGAAACGTATAGATAAACCAGACACGTGACGCCAAAATCCCGGCACATGGGAAAAAAGAAATATGAAACGTCAAACGTGATATAATTTTTTTAATTAATAGTATAATTTTATTTTCTATGTACAATATTTTTGAGGGTCTGAATTCAACCCTGGCCTAATCTTGATAATGTAACTAAACTAAAACTTTAAAAATGCGTTTATATAATAATTTAATTGTAACAAAACTAATATAAGGTTATTTACCGATGATACGATATCCCATGTTTTTTTTTTAAATCTTTGTATCGTAATTTTTGCATTCTTTTACCACGCAACTAGACATATTTGTGACAGGCAAATCTGTCCTGCGCGCGCACCACTGACGACCGATTCGCGTTGGCTCTAAACTGTACAACACGTACGAATTAACTTGAGACTCCGCTGGAATGCGACCCCCTTCCCGACTCCCCGCACCGCGTCCCGCACTGGCCGTGCGCCCTCAGTACCGATAGCATTTTTATTACGGATACGCGTCTCGACTCTAGTTCGATATTTTTGATAATTGTTTGTTGTTTGGTTTGGAGTTTTGTTTGTTTTTGTTATACTTGAACGTTATTTTATCTCTTTGTTGTTAATTGCGTTGTTTTATTGTTAAGTTTGGACGTTGTGTTGTGCCGTTTTCTTGTGACGCTTAGGAGTTACTCCGCCTTTTTTTTACATATCACTTATTCACACATATCACTTATTACTTCACCCCTCGCCAGAACATTTTATTTTGTTTTTATTAATAATCTCATGCAAATCTCAAAAATTTCAAATAAAAAAATATTACGACGCATTATTTTGCACACCGTTCATTGACACTTACGTCATCGGCCCAGGTCTCAAATTAATTCGTACGAGTTATAATTTTAGGGCCAGCGCACTGGTCCGTTTTAGTTGTTCAGTCGGCCCGGTCCTTACGCTAGTAATATATAAGTCAATGATTATATGACATAGGATATAAATGCGAGGATTTCCTACGTTAAAATACTTTAAGCGCTCCCTTCTCGACTGCGCACACACATTGGGCAGACAAAAAGTTCTTTTTTTCTTATAGAATAAAGGTGACAAAAGAGAATACAGTCCACCTAATGGTTAGTGGATGCTGTGGCCTAAAAACATCTACGTTTATCTTCAATTAAGAATCAAAATACAAATACGTTGTCAACCCTAAGGAATGAAATGGAATGCCTCGTTTCCAGTAAAAAGGGTCTCCGGATCTCTACACTCACCATACGAAACACAGCAGCATTTAGCTGCTATTTTACGCGGGTATTCTGTGAGAATCCCCGGTCGAGCCGACCCATTCGTGCTGCAACAATATAGCTGCAGCATGGCTCTACTACGTTCTGTTACTTCATTTGAAACGTTTCTGGTTATTATCAGGATATAAAGGATCTAAATAAAGTGTAGCCGTATTATATTGAACTCAATAACATGCCTTTCATATTATCAAAATATATTATACTCGCTAAATCCGGCAGACGCTGTCCTGCAAGTTAATATCATAGGTTGTGTTCAGTAACGTTCTTTATTTTAGCGCAGGCAATTTAATTTATTAATTGTTGCTCTTGATTGCAAAAAAAAAAACAAAAGTTTTAAATTTTGTTTGTTTCTAAAAAAATTAAAAAGTTACAGCCTATATACGTCCCACTCTGGGCACAGGCCTCCACTCATTTCTGAGACGGTTTTAGGGCAAGGAATTGTCCGCCGTGCTGCCCTAATGCGCGTTGGCGAACTTCACTTGTCTTGGAAATATTTATTTTTCTTATTTCTCAGACATGCAGGTTTCCTCACGATGTTTTCCTTCACCGCCGAACACGTGGTAACATTTTTTAGTTTACAAATATAAACCTTCGAAGAATACCTATATATCCCAATTTTCATAGTGATCGATCAAATAGATATTGAGTAAATCGATTTCATATACATCTTCTAGACTTCCGAAATTTTAAGAAAGAATGACAAAGCAAATTTATGTTGCAGAAGTGAAGTACAAAGTCGGAAAGGGATGCCCTAGACGAAAATTTATCAACCAAATTGGCGATATATTGAAGACGTGCCAGATTAAGAGTACCCTTAGCCGACGAGCATGTATGCGTAGTCTATATGGATGCAAATGAGGCGGGAGAGATGTGTCAGGATCGTGCCAAATGGAAGTCCGTAGTCTCTGCCTACCCCTCTGGGTGACAGGCGTGAGTGTTTATGCTTGTTTTATGTAATATATATTTCCATATATGATATGGTTATCTCTTTAAAAAAACGTGAACTCGAACGTTGAAGTTTTTCCCGGCGCTTCAATTATAATTTTTTTTAACTGTTTACTACTTCTATGGTAATGAATACGATGATGAAAATGATGATGATTAAGACTTACGTTAGCTCGCAGCCTTCCCTCAGTCTCCTATAAACGTAACATTCGGTGAATACCCAGGTGTTGAGGAAGTAGCACTGGGAGTCGGTCTCCTCGATCCACTTGTTCCATTTCTTCGCTTCAGGCGTATCAACGGTGAGAGAGTCATATTTCTTATTCGTAATAAGGTCGTTTTTTAATTTGTTTATGTACTGTATTAAGCCCCGTACATCCTCATCAGTCTACGAAAAAACAAAATGTATTTTAAAAAGTTAAAGTTACAGGCTATATAGGTCCCACAACTGGGCACAGGCCTCCTCTCATTTCTGAGAGGGTTTTAGGGTAAGGAAATGTTCGCCGCAGCCCCTATGCGTGTTGACGGACTTCAGATATCTTCGAAATGTTTTTTTTATTTCTCAGACATGCAGGTTTATTCACGATGTTTTTCCTTCACCGCCGAGCACGTGGTAGATCAGCACTTAAAATTGCAATTAAAAATCAATTGTCAAAAATCAATCAGAAATTGCAATCATTGGTGCCAGCGGTGATTGAACCCGGGAAGCTCACGCACTGTGAAGTTTAGAGCGAGCGCTTAGCCCCTGAACTACCAATTCCACCTGGTGGTAAGTTGTAGTAAGTTCTGTGGTTATCCACACCTAATCTTCTTAAATGCAACAGTATTTCCGTATGTTTATCTCATCGCGACACTTTACTTTGTAGAAGGACCTAGGTTAATTTTCAACAGTGGATTTCGGGTATAACGACGATGAAAGGACCACTCTATTTACGTCGTTATATCCGGAAGTCGTTACAGGCAAAGGTAAAGAGACACAGACACGTACACATGTATAGTTTATATTCATTTATTATTGAAAATATTTGCACACATAGTTCACGGGTACATTTCAAAATGCTACTCAGAATATCACTTTGTAACTGAACGATAAATTTAACTCCGGAACTTACACGCTTCCATACCTACTTAGCTGATATCTATAAACAAAAGGTAAAGGTCTCCACACTTGCTGACCATCTGTGTAGATGTAAACAAACCATAAGAAATGTTTGTGAAAAAAATAAATCTTTGTGTTTTGGCGGCCGACTTAGGTCGCAATATCTGCATGGGATTTCTAAGAATTTGTTACAAATTATTCATCAAAAACAGTCGCTATATCCGAACTCGGCGTTACATTAAAAGTCGCTATAGTCGCATGAATTTTGTACTAAAGTATACTCTAAATTCATCGGACTTAGATTTAACGTCGCTTTAGGTAAATGTTCGCTACAACCAAGGTCGTAATAAATGAAATCCACTGTAATTATTTTATTGTTTTCATAACCCGATTTGCAGCTTATTGTAACCAACAGACAAACTAGATGGCGCTACTTGTCTTTTAAATAACTCAATAAATAAATCAATACCACATCTGCTTTATATTTGATTTTCATATTTTAATTTATTTCAACAGGTGTTAGTGATTTTAATGGAAACAATAGTACTTAACTAAAATATAATTTCATGTTTTAAAGGTAGCCCACCTAAAGTCTTGGTTTGTTTTTGACACAGATACTTTTGAATAGATGGCGCTACCTGTACTTAAATTATGCATAACTACTTTGAATTAAACTAATTTTAATTTTTCACTGGTAACCAGATACTTATCTTAGCCCTCAGGAGCGACAACGCGTCTACATTTAGATTTTTAATCGAGGGTAATTCTTGGCGACAAGTAAGGTTGCCCCTGTACAGACCGTGCCACGAAAGATGAGACTTGGCGAGCGTCAGTAGTGGGGAGCTTGCGCAGGTACTGTCGTGTACGAAATATTATCCATAACTTGTATATCTATTCAGGGATTTTTCGACGACATTTGAAATTAACACAACGTAACAAAATTCTGAAAAATATTTATTAAGAATTAATAAATTTAAAGATAAAAATGGCTGATTATCCTAGTCACTGTCACTGTCAATAAATGATACACCAGTGGGAAGATTATCGTTTGTAACGCGGCTGCAACTAGGTACATTAACTCTAGAAAATACACTACTTGTTCCAGGAGTTAGCAGATTATCGTTTTCGTCAGATGACGATGAGGAACTACCTGAGTCCCCTGAGTCGCTGTCTGACGAATCTTCTCCTAGTCTGATAATTATCTCCGTATCCGTCAAATTGTCTATTATGTTATCACTTTCTATGTAAAAGTCTTCAATTTTTTTTGTTTTATCACATAGAGCTTTCCATTCATTTGGTCCCATTTGGCTTGCCTTTTCTGTTACTAACTCTATCACACGTTTGAGGTTCCATTGCACATACTTACTACTCACATAACCTTTTATTGAAGCCCAAGCCATTTCGATTGGATTTAAATCTGGGTGGTATGGAGGTAATCGCAGTACGTCATGACCGTGTTCAGATAGTATTTTGTCAATGCTGAATGTCTTATATTGTTCTTTATGTATTTTTATCAATTTGTACAATTGTGGTTTAAGCATATCTGGAGTGTAGGGAATTCCTTTTTGGGTTAGCCAAGATTGCATATCAGCTTTCTTGGTATTTGAGCTTGGTGCAGATTCATACTCCTTATTGTGATACGGGGCATTATCAACTACCACGACGGCATTTGGTGGAAGATTGGGTATTAGCTGGGTTCGAAGCCATTTCTGATAATTTTCGTAATTCATGTCGTCGTGGTAATCACCCGTTTTTGACCCCGATTTAAAAGTCAGTAAAGCGTTTGGTACGAAACCACTTTCAGATCCAGCATGTACAATAACTACGCGCTGACCTTTAGATATTGCTTTTTTGAGCCCTTTATCTGAATTATCAGACCAAGATTTGGAGGTACTATGCGTGGAATGCACGTAAGACTCGTCAGTATATACAATAGGACGGCCTTCTTGGCGATATTTTCTGACTTTTTTAAATATTCAATTCTTTTCAGTCTGATATTGGATTTTTCTATAAGAATTTTTCGATTATTTTCGGTCCTCCTCCATCGAAAACCAAGGTCTTTCAAAATGCGGCGTAGACTTGTTTTAGAACCTCAAAAGGCAATCTCATCACGCAACTTCGCTAAAATTTTATTAAGGGTCGGCAGTTCCTTGTTCGTAACATGGAACTTGTGAACACATCTTTTTATCACTCCTTTGTCAAAGTCATCTATGTCGGTTAAAAGTTTGGGTCTTGACCTTTTTTTCCGGGAGTGCGGAAAATTGGCTTTTTACTGTAATTAATAATGTTCTAGTTGCGGCCGCTGTACGCATTTGTACCTGCTTCAAATTTTGTACACCTTCCTTTGCTTCTTTTGACATATAGGTGTACACGTCGTAAACCATCTTCCTACTTTGTCGTCTTAATGTTTTACCTCGAGGCATAATCAAGATTTCACAAAGTTTCACTCGTATAGAACAACACAACTATACACAAAGGAGAAATTTATAAACACAAGTTGCACTTGTCTGTACATGCGGAGTCAAGCGGTAAGTGCACGGGGCGCGGAGAGCGAGAAGCAACTAATATGAATGAGCGGCGCCGATGACGCCCGGTTCCATCCCGCCTCAGACTTCATACCGCTAAAGAGACCGATAAATCGACTAATGCGCAACTCAAACCACGTGATGTGTCAAGTCTCATCTTTCGTGGCACGGTTTGTACTATAATATATAGTGTCGTACTATATTTCAGTCAATGAGGGCAAATAACCTTACGCTCACCAGATGTCGCTAGTCGACATTGAGGTGAAGTTTTTTGTTACACAATGTCATTTAATTAATAATTTAGTTTTTAATAAAAGGTTATCAGTTTCTAGAGTATTATATTTATACACAAAACAATGCCTCTGCGGTTTTTCTTTAATTGTTTGCGCATTGTTAACAATTTTTTTGATTATTCTATTTTAATGAATATCTGTGGTTTGGTTTATTTATTTTTAATCTAATTAATATAAAATATAACTAATGGTACAGAAAGAAACATTAGCCTTTAAAATTTTCGAACAAATTAACTTCCTGACTACGAAACACAGATTACTGACTATATATGCTACGAAATCTGTCAAATATTACACCTCATTTTAAGTGGCGCCGCCCTGGTGGCACAAAAAGTCGTCGATGCTCTCATTGTCCTATATATTATAGAAAAGGACTATATTATATAGTACGAAAAATACTATGTTTTTATTCCTAATTCAACGATCACGCTTTTTATATTAACTGTGATTGAAAGTCTTGGACAAGTTAGTTTTACGGAAAGATTTTTTCCATCATGAATGTAAAATTAAAAGAAGAAATAAAAAGAGCATGTAGTAATTTAATTAAAAATTAATTTTTAATTTAGTTTAATATGAATCTAAATCGCTTAGACTCCTATAATTATTTCAAATGTAAGGTAGGAAGGTAAGGTAGTTAGATCATTGATGGCCAAAGGGCAATAACAAATATATATGAAAAAATACATAAAGATTAAAAATAAACGTGTACTTATTTCTCTCCTCAATTTCTCAAAAGTACTATACTTTTGCATATTTTTTGGGAATAATACTATATTTGTTCAATTTAAAGGTGCAACAGCAACCTATGTGTAATGTGGTATTTTTAAATAATCTAATTATACTTACAGCGCCATGTTTCGTTTTTATCTTATTCCCCTCCCTAGACAGATAGTCTATGACCTTCGTTAATATGACAGGCATACGGTCTCTGAGTGAATAGTACGCGAAACTCCTGAAAGAAATTAAAATAATTGATTAATAACCTTTTGAATTTTCACTTTAATTACACTTTAACTTGACAAGATCACGTTGCTAGTGATGGGTTGTTGTCGAATTTTTGACGGACGAAACGCAACCGTTTTCCCGACGACTAAAACGGTTGCAGAAAGCTTTCGTCGTTGCAACTGGTTTGAACACGGCTTAAAGGACGAAAGTTATCCAACATGGAATAGAATTGCGTTTTCGCCGAGTGAAATGCTTGCAGTTTCTTACAACGATTTGAAATCTATGAAATGGTTTACTAAAAAAATAGTTTTATTAATCGACTTTACTTAACGATGAAATGAACATTCCTTCGTACTTTTCCAGGCTTGGGACTGGCTGCGACAGACTTAACATAACCATTAACATTAGCGACTGTATTTCATTGCCAAAAAGTTTACTTTTTATTGTAATGACTGTTTAGTCTCTGTCTACGTTTGTAAACGAACGCGGAACCAAATACTACAATATAACGCAGAACGTTAAGTACGACGACGCGACGAGCGTGATAGATAGCTTTAATCATTGCGTTTTCGACCGTATTTATATAGTCGTTAAATAAAAAATCACATCAAGTAATTCAATGACTGGTTTGTGCAATGAAGACTGTTTGAGCACAGAACGTGAAACGGTTTCATCGTCGCATAACACAAAACGGTCAGTGCCGTCTTTAAGGCAGGGCCCGCAGGGCCCGAGCCCGAGGCCCCGAGGTAGGCAGGGGCCCCACAATTCTGAAAATTTTCGATATACAACAACAAATTTTATAACATAATAAGAAAAATATCAAATCACACACTTGGTAAAATAGAAACAAGATTTAGAAAATTTGTTTAAAAATTTATTTTTGCACTAAAATAACAGTAATTATATACAGCTTAAAAAACTTTTTTCTCGATTCTTCGCAGCAAAATTAGATATAAAATTTAAGGATTTTCCATCCCTTACATAGGCCCCAGCCAGTACCTTGGCCCATAGCCTCGTTGATCCTAAAGACGGCACTGAAAACGGTCTTTATAAACGGTTTGTCGTCGCAACGCCCACCCGTACACGCTAACTGCTCACTAAATCTATATCATCGGTGGGGTGCCAACTAGGCTTGGGTTGGCACTTGGCACCCATACTATACTATATTATAGTATCTTACTATACATCAGTCAATTATACTATATATTATAGAAAAATAATATAGTACGAAAAATACTATATTTTTATCCCTAATTCAATTGTTGCACTTTTTCATGTTAACTGTGATCGGAATTCTGGAACAAGTAAGTTTTACGGAAATATATTTTTCCGTCATTTATGTAAAATTGAAACAAGTAAAAAATAGAGTATTATGTAATTTATAAATACTAAATAATATATAAATCTAAATTGCTTAGACTTATTTATTAATTATTTTAAATTTTAAAGGTATTAGATCATTGAAGGCCAAAGCAAAGACCAATAACAAATATAGTTGAAAAAATACATAAATATTAAAAATAAATGTGTACTTTTTTATTGAATTTTTCAACTGTATTATATTTTTGGATCTTTTTTATAGGAAAAGTACTATATTTGTTAAAAAAGGTAGCAACCCCAGTGCCAACGCATCTGCATTTTGATTCTTAATCGAGGACAGATGTAGATGTCTATGGGCCACAGCACAGCATCCACTTACCATTAGACGTGGGTCGTTACGTCATTTTCAAGAAACGTAACGGAACCAGTGACTTGGTCGGCGTCACATGTTTCAAAACTAGTGATTTTTGTAACTGGCTATTTTTGTTCGGCTACTGTGATTGTTTGCATAAATATCACCACCAACTATACAGTTACACACGAAACGAAAACAAATTTAATCACAATCTGTACTTGTAGCTATACAGTAACTGTATACTGTTAAATGAATAAATTAACTTCCCTTCATACTTTATTCAGGTTTAGGACTGACTGCATTAAATGTATTTATGATTGATTTGCGTTTACTATGACACTAAGATTTTCATAAAATTATTAATGCAGGCAAGTCAATTTGATTGTTTATACAATGATTATTGATATTTACAGTTTATTTACACTTTTTCAACGTTTTCACTATCATTTGTTTTTGCACTTTTATTTACACTGTACAATTAATTTGTTTGTTTGTTTGGCTATTTATACACAGTTTTTAAGTTTTATAATATTATAAACATTGAAATTTTTTGTATATATTTTTAGTTTTATTTTGATTTTATGAATAAACGAGTTCATGACTACGTCAAAAATGTTTTAAAAATTATTTTACTTAGGTTCAATGTGACCCCCGCTTCCCGGAATCGACCGTTGAAATTACTTACAAACAGAGGTTACTCTATTTTACTGTCTATGTATATAGTCTTACGTACGAAAATTAAAAGTACAATAATACTGTTACAAACGCTGTTTTGTTTATTGTTGTATGCCACATGTGCGCTTTGCGTTTGACCGGCCGACACGACAGTCGACTCTCGCAATAATCACGGTTAACAGTAATAAGTAACGCATTTACAAAAATCACTAGTTCTAATATGACTCGAAACTAGTGTAGTCTAGTATCTAGTGACGTGAAATAACGCCCACGTCTACTTACCATCAGGTGGACTGTATACTCGTTTGTCACACTTTTTCAGTTTTAAAATAAATTTAAAATATGAACATAAATTAGAAGCACAGAAATCGTAATAATATTGGGTGCGTTTGGCAGAAAAAATTGCTAGCAAGCGCTTGTAAGCAAAATGGCGAAACTAAACACTTTTCGGCCAGTACACTTCAGTAGCGCTGACACAATCCGCCATTTTGCTTATTTAATTTGTTTGTTTTGAAGTAGAGTTTATAAGTTGTTTTGTGCAATATTAGTTTTAAGTAATATAATGACATGAATAAACATATACATGTTATTAAAAATTTATGATTGGTAAGTTTTTAATATGAATACTTCACAAACATATATTTAAATTAGGTTAGGTTCCCCGGTTAAAACTAACTTCGTGTCCTGACAGCGCTTACCGCTTACGATCGCCATTTTGCTTACAAGCGCTTGCTAGCGCTTTTTTTCTGCCAAACGCACCCATTATTACTATTTCTGTGATTAGAATTAACGTTAAGTCATCTTTCACATTAGTAACTATCGGTCCATGGAATCCACGTGCGGTGAAGTGCCTAAAGTACGAGTAATATATTTCTCTCTGACGAGAGCTAAAGGAACTATACTGTCCGCGCCTTGTCGCCGCTGGTGGGTGATGAAGAGGGCTGGTTCTTTCCTCGATAATCATTCAGCGGAAAAACGTAGCCAGGGTTTTTGGCAATACATAGCGGCGAGTGGGACTGTATTATAATTTTTGAGTTGTTTTTTTTTAATTATTGTGATATAATTGTATATTTTGTTATATAAACAAATACAATATACAATGCTATAGAATAAAATACCATACAATTTTATAGGCATGAAGGACTTAAAAATATTATATATAAAATATAAAAACATTGGCCTATATACTTTGACCTAAAAATATATAAATACAAAAAATGAATAATACATACTTAAATACGTATAATGTGTTTAGATTTTTTTATATTGAAAATGTTAAACTATAAATTCTTTATAATTTACAAATCGAACAACAACTAACAAAATTACTATTGCATAGCGAAATCTTTATTATATCTTTTAGTATAAAAAATCCATTATATTATCAAAATAAAATACAGTAACCATACAAAAAAAGGGAAAATCATAAAAAAAAGACAAACGCCCGAACAGGGACTTGAACCCTGGACCCTTGGATTAAAAGTCCAATGCTCTACCGACTGAGCTATCCGGGCTATAGGAGCATGGTTGAAATTTACAATGACACTCCCAGAAAGTCAAAATCATAATAAAATAATTTTTTATCATATTCTAAATAACCGCGTTATGTATATATTAAAAAAATATACTGACGCCAAAGCAATATCAATTATCTGTAATTAATAGATATCAACACAAAATGAACTTTATATCGAAAGAATAAAGGCTATAATGAAATGTTTAATTTTACTATATACTGATACAAAATTTAACAAATATCATGAAATTCTATGCCAACTTCAAGTGAGGTTCCCAATTACTGTTTTTTTTGTATGTATATGCAATGCGTGTATTGTGAACCGATTTTATTTCCCATTTTTATATGTATTCTATTATATATGATTTAATATGTAATTTTTACTTATCTTTATTTGTATTTATTTTCATATTTTTATTTTCATTGTAGAGGGAGGCTCTATTTTAACTATTGTTTGCATCAGTTCTCTTTACAAAGGTTGTCTAGAAGTGATTACAAGTGATTAAACCGTCTGTTGTACATATTCAACTTTAGATTTAACCATACTAATTTTTTTGTATTATAGTGTACAATAAAGAGTTAGTAAATAAATAAATATGTCTGAATACAGTTTTAATTTTTTTAGTTTATGATTTTACTTTTTTATATAGAAAAAGGGTGACAAACAAGCACGCAATTCCACTGATGGTGTGTGAACTGTGGCCCATAGATATTTATCACAAAATGCAGATGCGTTGTCACCCCTGAGGACTAATATGGAATGCCTCGTATTCAGTAAAAAGGGTGTCCAGTTCTCTAGACTCACAATAGGGTGTCTGGTTCTTTACACTCACCATAGGTAACACAGCAACATTAAGCTGCCAATATACGCTGGTATTCTTTGAGGGCATGGTCCTCCCCGGTTGAGCTGCCCCGTTTGTGCTACAACTAATGTAGCTGCAGTGTAGCTCTACCACGTAAATGATTAATAATGAATTATATAATAATTTCTTAGTTACGCAAACCTGTAGCCATGGGTGCTGGAAAGCACTAGAAACGCCTGGAGTTCATAATTAAACATTCTAATATCCGGTAAAGGTAGTTTTATTCAATTTTGGTTATATTTTTAATGAAAAAAATAAGCATATTATAGAATATAGGTAATTTATCATTTCATTTAAAATGAGATAAGTTAAGAAACCTACAGCTACATGGTACATAGCAATATCAATCCCAGGGGTTACCAAACAATAATCTTTACACCATCATATATCAAGAATATTGGAAGGTGTTCCTAGTCAGCTTAGATTTAATCAAAAAGAGAACTGAAGCAAGTTTTAGTTAATTAAGAACATTAGAACCGAAGATACATTAACTTGGTGCAGAAAAGTGAGTTGAAACATTTTATTAGTGATCGATGATAGAAACTCCTGATAACGAGACCAGGGTTGGACGAAACCAAGAAGAAGAACAATAAGGTTAATATATGATATCATGTGTTATAACGATACCAAAAGACAGCACAATAGATTTGTTGCACATAGATGGGAGAATGTGAATGACCAAAGTATAACTGAAGGGGGTGTAAGCTTAGATATATGCACGAGAAAAAGTGTGTGAGGTATGTCAAGTTTGTGTAAAACTAAAGACATATGAGTTTTTACGGATTTTATAGTGTATATTAACATATTTTATATTCCCGATGTTTTGAGCACTTTACAGCACCCATGGTCACAGGGGGACTGAGTCTGCAGTCTGTAAACACGTATAGGATCATCCCCCTCACTACATCAGATTTGATAGATCACAAACCCTCGCCAAAGAACACCAATTCCTTCCAACAATGATTCATGAGGCTATTGAAATCAAAAAACATCCTAATTTCAATAGAGAAGATAGCTGGGTGCTACCATCTGCTCGGGATCCTATAATAAATAAAATTAAATCCCAACCCTAGCATACAACTGCAAGACTTCAAGATACCATAAGTTCATACTGCGAAGATCGGAACAAAATATTTTGAAGACATGTCCAAATACTCAAATGCTGCTCAATTTAAAGATGCTGTTAAATCTAATGTAATGCCACAAAACTTAACGACAATAGGCCAATAGTCTTGGTTTAGGTTTTTCTATTATATTTCCTTTGTGTATACACAACAAGGATGAAGTGTATAATTAAATACATAATATCAACAATTTGTTACTATAATGTTGTTATAAATCAGAAGCAGTGTAGCACTCTACAATTGCTCGAGCTGTTCGAACGGTCTACCACAGTGCGATTTAAAAGAAGTTTTCTTCCTCGCACAACTTCCTTGTGGAATTGACTACCACCAGATATTTTTCCAGACTGATACGACTTAGGGACCTTCAAGAAAAGAGCCTACTCCTTTTTATAAGGTCGGCAATGCATCTGCAATTCCCCTGGTGTTGCAGTTGCTCATGGGCAGCAGTAATCACTTACCACCAGGGGAGCTGTATACTCATTTGCTCACCTATAAAAAAAAAAACAATTCTCTACTACTTTATAAAAAGATTAGTAACCTGTATAATGTTTATGGGCTGTTACTTTAATTTACATTAGAATTATATAATGTATATAGAGAGTTTTATCAATAAAAATGCAACATAGTTACAATGCTCAGTAGAGAAGTCTATTTTTAATCAGCTTCAAGAATAGGTTTCAAATAAAGAAAAGCGGCCAAGAGCGTGTTGGGCCACGCTCAGTGTAGGGTTCCATAGTTTCCCGTCCGTCACAGTAAGTGTTCCCACTTATGAGTTTGTACAAAACTGTTGTTTCCATCCAAGTTCAAAATAATTTTCCTAGAAAGTCCTTATAAAGTTCTACTTTCCAGATTTTTTTCATATTTTCTAAACTTATGGTTCAAAAGTTAGAGGGGGGGGGACACATTGTTTTTTACTTTTGGAGCCTTTATTTCCGAAATTATTGACATTATCAAAAATGATTTAAGTAAACCCCTATTCATTTTTAAATACCTTTCCAACAATATATCACATGTTAGGGCTGAAATTAAAAAAAAATCACTTCCCACTTTACATATAAGGGGGCTACCCTAATAAAACATTTTTTTTTCAATTTTTATTTTACCACTTTGTCGGCGTGATTGATACACATATTGGTACCAAATTTCAGCTTTCTAGTGCTAACGGTCACAGAGATTAAGCGAGGACGGACAGACGGACAGACAGACATGGAGAAACTATAAGGGTTCCTAGTTGACTACGGAACTCTAACAAAGGATTCAACAATTTAATTGTATTTTTTTATGTGTGTTACCTCAGAATTTTTTTCTAGGTGATCTGATTTTGATAATTCTTATTTAAAGAATTTCGCTACAGGAGTGTAGGTCGGCAAAGGAAAAGATGGGTGGATGACATTATTAACACAGCAGGAGAAGAATGGATGTAAATTACCAAAAACGGCGAAGAATGGCTCAAGTTGGAGGAGTCTTTTACCCAAGACGGACTACATAAACCAACGAAAACCTTCTAATAGTTCTATGAATTTATTTTTTGTTAACTCTGTAAATGTGTAAAGAAATAAATTTTTATTATTATTTGAAAGCTGATGCTTCTCATGTGGTCCCAAATAAATTTGATAACAATATGACCAGTAGTTTTTGAGTTAATAATGCATATTTAATTGACTTTGACTACATTGATCATGTTCCCATTTTATTTATATTGAAGATGGTTATACAAAAATTTTAATTTGACCACTTCATAGTATCATTGTGTAATTTCTATACACAAATATGTTTTCTGAGTACAAGATGGAGCAGCACATACGTCCGATAGTGTGATTGCCAATCCACCTTCCAAGCATTTCAATAAATGCAAATACTTACTACAGCAGAAGCAACTCTGTCTAGAAATCATCTTATAGAGGCTGATCATAAGATATCAATTTTTTGTTAAATTCAGTTTTGTTTTTATAAAATAAATAAATTAACCGCATGATATATTGATGCAAAATAAAATAAATGATAAGCGCTGTATAGTTAATTAAAAAATATAACGAGATAATAACGATATAAAATATTGTTACAGAACCTTTAACATTTAATGAACTATACATACTTTTTGAAAGTGCCTTGCAGCTGAAGATTGATTGGTGTAGCTGTATCTATGAACGGATTTGGTTTTTCTACTTTTATAAAAGGCCCGCCGTATATAAAATCGGGTTTCGTGCTCTCATCTACTTCGCTTGTATTCTCAACGCTGACCACGGTCGAAGCCTGAGACCGACTTTCTTTTGGCGAACTCATTTTTTGTTGAATTATACTTATTGCAAGTATATTATTTCATGGCAAATTTAAATATTATACGCGAATAAAAAAATCTAACTTCGTATTTATCGTATGATATAGTCAGTAATCTATGATCGTATGTTTTGATATTTTTGAAATTTTGAATTGTGAATTGACATTTAAATTTCTCAATGTCAAAAATGACGTTCGTATTTATGAAAGACGTTCCGTTATAACGATTTCGAGTAATGTTTTTATTATTATTGATCTTTCATAAATAATCTTGTTTATAAAAGAATCCATACTTTTTACGTAAAAATATTAATTACGCTTTGTGTGTAATGATTTAAGTAGTTATCAAATGTTTTGGATTAGGTTTTACTTGTAACAAGATATGTAAAAGTTATGATTTTACAAGGTAGAGTGGGTTATTAATAGGCATATTATGTCTTGATTAAAAAATGAAGAAACATTAGATAATATTAAAAATGTCATAACAAACATACCTCTTATGGTACAAAAATTAAAAAAAGGCTTAAAATAATGCTACATGAACACTCACTTTCCAAATATTCCACACATAACAACATTGCGGGGTGTAACAATTCGCATTACAGGTAAATTTTCAGTGTCAATTGGCCAATCGTAGGCCGGCATAATTACAATATTTATAATATTGTTATTTTTATTTTAAGACTAATATAAAAAAACGTTTAGTCTATCTAATTTATAAGTACTTGCACGTATACTAGTAAAGAAATAGTAATATTCTGCGACCCTGAACCGAACTAAAAATAGAGAAAATACTAACGTAGTTACTATTCCTGTACAGCTAAATACGAAAAATATAATGGATTTTAGTAACGTTTAAACAGTAAATGTTGATTTTGTTTATTTTATTAAAAGTACTCATATGATTCCTCGATCACGACTAAACATATTATTTGTAACTGCACCGTCCCAAAATTTGTTAAAAAAATCCAGACTTTATTGCCTAGGAATCCGACTGAGTCCTAGGTACTAGCTTCGCTTAATAGCCTAGCTTAATAACCTAGCTGAATAGGTACCGATTTCTGGCACCAAGCAGCAGTACATGCCCTATAAAAGAGTATTTATATAACTATATTTACTGCCCTACTGTGTTCTACTTTACAGTATAATAGGTACCCTGTGCAGTTGATTACCTCTTGATTATTCGGAGCGTGGTTCATGATCTAGATCAAGGTCCAGAGTCATGGACTATTGACCCACACCTAGATTTATAGAACTACTATACTCTGACTATTAATTCCTATCAGCAATCAATCTGTAGAAATCATCAACTGTCAACAGATGGCGCTGTAGAAAATGGCCAGTTATGATCAAGGCTTTGAGTATTCAACTAGAAGGCGGTATAATATAAACAGTTCAACAGTTCGTATATTATACCGTTATATGAACTGTTTAAATTTTAATATACATTCGTAAACAGATTTAGGGAACGCAAAAGAAGGTTTAATTTCTCCTGTTGTAATTATCGTACGTACCTACTAGCCACAAACATTATAAAAACGCTATTATAAAAAAGTTTTGTAATGTTTTTTGAATTTGCTTTTTAAAATACTCTTACAAATGAGTTGTAATATTTGACAGATTTCATATTCGAAAAATGTAAAGATGTAAAGGTTTTAATGTTTCTTTATGTCCTATTAGTTAAATTTTATATTAATTGTATTTAAAAAATATACCTAACCACAGATATTCATAAAAGTAGAAATTAAAAAAAAAGAGTTAAAATGTGCAAAAAAATAAAGAGCAAACCCTGAGACATTATACTCTAGAAGTTGATAAAGTTTTTTATAAAACTAAATTCTCATATATATTCTAAATTCTATTCTAAATTATATATAAATTCTAAATTCTATATTATGACACTGTGTAATTAAAACTTCACCTCAATGTCAACTAGCGACACCTAGTGCGCGTAAGATTATTAGCCCTCAATGAGGGCTCCACTTTTTTACGGACTTTTTTGCCACCAGGGCGGCGCCACATAAAAATAAGGTGTAATATTTGACAAATTTAATAGTGGGGAGTTAATTTATTCGAAAAATGAAAAAGTCAATGTTCCTTTCTGTATTATTAGTTATTTTTTACAAAAGATTCATGAAAGTAGAAAAAGTAAAAAAAACAGTTAAAATTTGCAAAAAAATTAAGAGCAAACCACTGAGACATAGTTTTGTGGATTTAAATATAATACTCTAAAAATTCTTAAACTTTTATGTAAAACTTGTGTAATAAAGAAACTTCACATCAGTGTCCTCTAGTGACATCTGGTGAGCGGAAGATTATTAACCCTCATTAATACTTTGCCTTGGTCGAAAACACAGAGATCTTTTTTATATAGGTCGCCAATAGGAAAACGTAATAAAATAACAACAGATGGCGCTGTGTAGGTTAAAGAATATTATGTTATAGTTTTACTGAAATTACACGCATGCACTTTAGGACATAATATAAATACGCTTGTCGTCAGTCTCTGCAAGCCAATGACCTAACAGCGAAACACGCTGGATATACATGCGCCTAGTAGTCTTGTAGTTAAATGTCTTCGGCGTATGACCGGATTTAAATTCCGTACGGAATAAGTAGATAGGTATTACGGTTTAAAAATATTTGTTTGAGTCAAGTGTTTACCGTTACAGTATACCTATCTAAAGTCCACAGCTGAAACATAGGCCTTCCCCAAAACTGCTGCATAGGGTGATTTTAGCCGTTGTTACCATGCTTGGCAAATGCAGTTTTTTATTTTTTAGTCGATATTATGTCTCGGCCACACTGCTTCTCGTGCTGCCCTGTCTGTCCACACCACAGAAATATTATTTAGATTTCTGTGGTCCACACACTGTTCTACTCGCTCAATTAATCAGACGCTCCAAACTAGGTCGCTCGCATTTGCAACACAATCTCAATTTTATAAAAAGAAATATAGGTTGTCGTCGAGATAGCGTTTTTCTCTGTATATTATTTACTCATGCGTTAATACGGCTGAATGATGATGACAGGTATGTACACTATATAATGATTTTTAAATGACACGCGACGTGCTTCCGTAACTTAGACCACTTGAATGGTCTAAGATTCGTAACGAGTGCTCGACTCGGACTTCCGGTTTATGAAAAGTACTCTATGGACTGCGGCACAGAGTACTTTTTTATACAGGGAAGACTGCGATTTGCGGTTTGCGCGAGTGTGAGGTCAGCCACTCGCGCTCATTTGCCAATCCTTTGACTCGCACCCAAAAAACCGACAAAACTGGGAGCGATGGGCACGACGAAGAGCATAACTACCATTGGACCACACTACGTCACTTCGTCCGTTCCTCGCTATTTCCCATGCCACTCCACGAGTGTGGCCGGGGGGTAAGGAAGACGCTGTCACCCATCTTATTTCAATATGTCGTTTTTCTCCACGCGACAATATATGGTAGTGGATATTCTAATATCTCTTATTTTTATAAATAGCATTATAATTTGTAAGTATAGAAACTTCTTGTGTTGATATAAGAAGTTTTGACGGTCACTATGTAGTCAGAATCGACGACTTCCAGCCTCCCGAACAAGCCGGTTTCCGAAAAGGCTTTAGTACCACAGACCACATATATACCATTCGGCAAATTGTACAGAAGTCCGAAGAGTACAATCTGCCACTTTGCTTGGCGTATGTGGACTATGAGAAAGCTTTGGATTCCGTCGAAATTTAGGCGGTGCTACAGTCTCTTCAGCGGTGCCAAGTTGACTGTCGGTACATCGAAGGGCTTAAGTATTTGTACAGTAGGGCTACGATGGCTATCCGAGTACAGAACCAGATTACGAAACCTATCGAACTGCAGAGAGCTGTAAGACAGGGTGAAGTTATATCCCTGAAACTCTTCACCACTGCGTGAGAAGACGTTTTCAAGCTACTGGACTGGAAAGGATACGGTTTTAACATCAATGGCGAGTACATCACTCACCTTCGATTTGCCGACGATATAGTCCTTATGGCAGAATCGCTAGAGGACCTAAGCGCTGTGCTCAATGACCTCAATGGTGTCTCGCAACGGATAGGTCTTAAGATGAACATGGACAAAACAAAGATCATGTATAATGTCCATGTCACACCTATGCCGGTAGTTGTTGGGAGCACTAAGCTCGAAATTGTTAACGAGTACGTTTACCTGGGACAAATAGTCGGACTAGGTAAGTCCAACTTCGACCGAGAGGTCAATCGACGGATTCAACTCGGCTGGGCAGCGTTCGGAAAATTACAACACATCTTCTCGTCAGGTATACCTCAATCTCTGAAAACTAGATTGTACAACCAGTGCGTATTGCAAGTGATGACGTACGGATCTAACGTGGTCTTTCACTGCTGGCCATATGAGGACGCTCAAAGTCGCTCAGCGAGCTATGGAGAGGGCTATGCTAGGGGTTTCTCTGCGTGATACACTTAGAAATGAGGATATCCGCAGTAGAACCAGAGTGACTGACATAGCCCGGTAGGCGAAGTGTAGGTACGACCCCCCCACTAGATGGAGTGACGACCTGGTAAGACATGCAGGAAGTTGATGGATGCTGGTGGCTCAGGACCGTGCTTTGTAGCATACCTTGGGGAAGGCCTATGTTCAGCAGTGGACTTGTGAAGGGCTGTAATGATGACGATGATGTAATTAGCTCTGATGACTAATTCATCCACCATTAGAGCTCAAAGTCCAAGGGTTAAAACGGTAATTAAAATAACCAAACTGCGTAAAAAAAATACTAAAAAGAGGAGTTTTAAGTCCTATGTCACTTCTACAAATAGGACGATTCTAGACACCATAGTATATGTTCGGATTCATTAAGCCATTAAGGCTCAATTTTGCTGCGGAACAGAATGGAAGCGAATTTTCGTAACGAACTTGTACGTAGTAAAATGAGTCTTACGTTAATTGTGTAACGCGCAAACTAGACATCAGCGAAAAAAGAAGACGCGCATCTTCCGGGGAATTCTCGAGTACGGAGTGTAGAAGTAAGGAGTACCTACCAACTCCCATAGAATAGTTGAAAAATTGTCCATCTGTAAACAGTAAATAACAGTTCAAAAACTCTCCACCACAGCGCTGGAGTACCTACGGGGTATGTTAAATCGCTGTAAAATACGTTGATTTTGAAAATAAACACTGAAAGCAATAAAATAATTATTGTAAAAAGAATAGAAAAAAGAATTAATGATAGGGGCGTACTCCAATGGTTTGGGCACGTTGAACGAATGAGTGAAGACCGAATGGTGAAGAAAATATATAGAGCGAAAGTAAATATTAAAAGGTGTCGAGGTAGACCGAGACTAACTTTCGAAGACCATGTGAGCAAATTGCTCGAAGAGGGGAGGGTCAAAAGTACTCGGATACCTAGACGTGCATGTATGAAGAAGTTAATGAACCTGAAAGAAGCGAAAGAGGTATGTAAGGATCGTGACACTTGGCGATCTGTTCTCTCTGGCTACCCCGTTAGGGATTGTGCGTGACGATAAGTAAGTAAGTAAGTAAGTAAAAAGAATTAGGTAGGTATGGTGAGTCTGTGCAATAAAAAATTATAAAAAGTTCTTTAAAATTTAGACTGTAGCTACAGTTACGCCACCCTTATTTAAGGTGAAACCTATGGACTGTTCCCAGCCATTCTCCCGCAAGATGGCGCTGAAGTCAACATTTTTAGTTTATTTGGAGTTTTGTGTAATTGGAAAATTATTAAGTCGTAGGAGTAGACTTAACGGTTATCGGATATTACATTTTATTGGAATGGGTCATATCATTGCCTCAAAATCCACCCAATTCGACATTAATTTTGATTATAACATCTGTCATTGAATATAGGGTCGTTTACACACATAGACGTATCCCTGCGTTTACAAAGCTAGAACACTAGATGGCGTGTATGTAAAAAAAACAAGTTTTTAATTTTTGTGTATGTGTAGATTGGGTAGGCAGAACTACAAAACGCTATGTACGATAGTTATAAAAATAAAATTTATATTTGTTGGCCTAAACTATTTAATTGATTTATAACTTTGGGAAATAAATTATGTCAACATTGATTACAATATAACGCAGTTTTATTTTATTACATTACACTATTGAATTTTTTATCAAAACAGAAGTACCTATTTGAAGCAACATAATTATACTGATACATGCCTATTCACTCACACTGATGATTTTTAACAGTACCAATTTTTACAATAATTAGACATTTCATAACCAACACGTAAGAAACTATAATTCACAAACAAGAGATAACCAAAAATCTATAACACGATTTATTTTGTGATAATAACCAGGAAGTTTGAAAATAATATTTCCTAATTTCGAAGCACTCAACAAAAGCTTTTAGTAAAACAAAAATATAAATCCTATACCTACGAGCAATTCTTGTATGTATATAATCGGAATCTCGGAAACGTCTCCAACGACTTTCATAAAATGTTTTCAGGCAATGAAAAACTGCTACAATATAAGAAGGTAAATTTTAACAGTATAATAATAGTCGTAATAGCATAAGTGGATAACATAAGTTCGCGTCTTGTCTTATGATTGACTTTTTCCCTTTTTTTTCAAGTTCCCTTCTTTTGTGAGAAAATCTATTATTTCGAGCCCTTTTTGTAGTATTTTTTTAAAAATACGAAAATTTTATTGCACTCATGATTTTTCATTTTAATAACCAGTTCAGTTTTTTTTTATTATGTCGGTAAGATCAAAAATATTCTTCATATTTTATCAGTACGTATTTTTAATATAAATATAACTTCCAAAACACACGATTTCCAAAAAAAATACCGAGAAATGCTCGGTCATCCAGGTACTGGTACTATACAATATAATATATACAAATCTTCCTTCAATTCTATATGAATAGGGTTGCGTTCGGAACACAAGGTCTAGAACACTAAAATGTACAAAAATTTACTTATCTTTTTATTTCAATGTTATCTTTATAATCCTGGTAGAATTGGCCGACGAATAAGAAAAATATAACTCAGATTAGAATGAGCTATTTATTTATAAACAATAAAGTACGGAACAGAAAAAAGGATTTTATGTAATTGAATTATATTTGTTTCTGAACAAGTCGTCGTAACGTCGTAGTCGTGTACGTCGCACCGTAAGATATGACGTAGTGACGAGTGAACTTGAGCTCTACAAAATATAACAAACTAATAACGTGTGTCTGTCTGAAACTGTTTGCAAAATGCGTAAAGGGTGTTTAATGTAACTCGGCAAAACCATATTTAGAAAATATTTGCAAGTTTAATTTTGTGACTATTTTGGTAGTTTACCGATTTATAATAATTGTATTTATTGATGACCAAAAACATATTCAAACACATTCATATATGAAACACTGACAAGCATTGTATTGATTTTATTATTAAATTACTAACTATTTGTATTGGTTTGCTCCTCTAGTGTTGTATAACTCATACAAAATATGTATAATACACAAGAAATTCCGCGCGCAAATCATAGCGCGTGAAAACCGAAATCGGAATATTATATTTTACAAGTCAAACAAGTGAACGTATAAGTTTGGCAACGCTTTTGTTTCGTCAATTCAAGGTCAGGAATACGCTAGTACCGTAGACTTCTCTGTCTACGGTTAGTACTCTTATCAGTTTGTTGCTATGGAGGCGTCGTATTCTACTATAGAAATAATAGTTATACAAATATCTATAACATCGACACACACCTGTCAAATATACTTTTGTTTCTTTTTAACAAAGCAGTAGCTTCATTAGAAAAGGGAGACAACAACAGTTTGTCAATTGCTTATTTTGACAACCCTTTCGTGTGACGTCATTAGCTCTTCCATGCGTGACTGCGTCGCCATGTTAAGTGCTGAGTTTTGTGGTAGATCTGCTGTAAAACTGTTGAATGCTAAAAGTTTTTTTGTTGTGTAGTGCAGTGCCTTCATCTTATCTTATAGTAGGTGTATCTTCTATTTATATGTTATTATGTTACTATATAACCACCTAAATTTGATTTGATTGTAACTCTTAATTGAGAGGCATTTCTGAGTTTTTGCAAAACCACCGTACGGCAATTGATTTTTAAATTAAAATAATTTTGTGAAGCATAATTAAATCACGTCACGTGTTATAAATAATAATAATAATATAGCATATAATATTTGTGATGAATTATGTGCAGATAAATTAATAATAAATATGTATTGATTTTTAAAACAGTTTATTTCATTTTTACTCAACTAATCATTATTATTTTACATTAATAATATGAGATCTGGGATCACCATCCCAGTAATACTTTAAACACAAAAGAAGGATTTAATTTCTATCTACACAAAAGCCATAAATCTGTCGGTCACATTTATTCGCCAGATAAGTTATTTGATGATTGAAAATTCAGCCCTGTATCTATGTAAATACCTACAAAATAAAGTAAATTAAGCAACAAATCCAATTATATAAAATGAAAAAAAATCATATTAGTTAAAACATCGATATCAGCTGCGCATATTGCAGAGTTACAACCCTATAAAAGGCGGCCATTTTTTGTGCTAGATTTTTGTAGGTAGTCACGCTAATTTTGTAGGTATGCCCAGTCCATATACTTCTAAGCATAGAGGAAAGTAACTTCTAAGTCAGTGGTCAGGAAGGACGGCAACGTCGCTTTACCTACGACTTTTGGTATTTATGTTGCCACACAACGATAATAAGTAATAAAATTGTTTACAAAAAAACATAGGTGTCTAAGGTATTAGTTTTATGTTATTTTATACTGTTTTTTTAACGGTTGGAAAGGAAATTAACCAATTATTGAATTTAAGTTATTGATTTATCAGAATTATTTAAGATCGCTTGGATGCCATCTAGCGTGTCAATGTTTAAACGTCGCCTTTCGTTTGCTTGTCAAAAGTCACGCAAACTACTAGTGTCAAATTTTCCCGGGATTTCACTATTGTATTTCTCGGTATATAATGTAAGTTATTGCCTATAAAGGTCAGAGGCGTACACATTTCATTGTAGAGAAGTGATAAAATGATTAGTTTTAAAGAAAGAGTGTCTGTGTTTAGTGTATATTTTGGTTAAAAAATGTATGGGCGGACGGTCGGCGCATCCACCTTAACGCTTTCCTACGGACACTTTTTTATACAGTCTGTACTCCTTACCTCTACAGTCTACACTCCATATTCTCGTGGCTACTGTCGGCAGACATTGGAAATGGCTCATTCTAGTTTGCGCGTTACACAATTAACATAAGACTCATTTTACTATTTACAATTTCGTTACAAAAATTCGCTTCCATTCCGTTCCGCAGCAGTCTAAATTGGGCCTTAGGCTATAGAGCGTGCCAAAGAAATAGGTAAGGTCAGGTGGGGTAAGAGGGACACCAGGGGAAGAGGGACTAGGGACCATAACTAGTAAACCGAAGTGCGAATGACTATGAACTTTTCTTTAATAAAACAGTGAATGCGAAATAGTTTGAACGGTTTTCAACAGATATCGCTACGTGACTCAGAAGTCACAAAAAATGAAGACACATTTGACAGTTGTGAATTCGACTAGTACCAAGTTAGCACGTTTTTTTGCGAAACAATAGTTTGGTGAAAAAAGAGAGCTGGAAATATTTTGAATGTAAAGATATGAGGAGAAAACTGTATTTATTTCTTTTTATTAACCATTTTAGTCTAAAAACAACTAATAATATGAGTTTCTTTCGCTTGAAAATCTAAACCTCCAAAAGCAATAGCAGGGTAAGAGGCTCACTATTCACGGTGAAAGAGGAACATATGTTTCTTTTACACTATGTCAGGGGTAACACACATTTTGAATAATTTATAATTATAGGTGGTTAAATGAAAAGAATTGACCGACTGTTTTGTACCTACTACACTTTTAAATTATAACTAAACTAGAAATTCCTAAAAACTTCGTCCACGCTTACCTATTTTTGTGTTAAATTTATTTTTAAAATCGGATTTTAGAGTTTTTGAGTTATCTAAATCATAACAAACAAATAAAAAATCAAATGTTTCTTTTTTTAAATTAGTTTAGATAGATAAAGTTTCATGCGTTTTGTATACGTCTCTTTCTTTTTAATTGTAATATTTTGTTATATTATAGCAATTTTGACTGTTGTATGAATGATTATATATATATATATATATATATATATATATATATATATATATATATATATATATATATATATCTGATAGAAGCAGATATGATAATGATAAATTAAGTGAGGCTGTCAATGCGGTATTAAATGGAACAATCTCCGCATACTTCGTATCAAAACTTTATACCTAATATATCAAGAATAACATTTGTTTTAACCGTGTATACGAACGCAGGTTTAAAATCCAAAGTGCCATTGTTATTTTTAACCTTTTGAGCGCCACGCCAAAAACTCACTACCGTGTCCTGTACGCCAAAGCGAAAAGTAAACAAAAATACCTACGAAAAAAACAGTGCTTCCAAGAGTTGATATATCGATAACACAAAATAACTTGTTTTTGTTGGTTTTTTATACAATAAATGAGTCTTTATAATCGGGTATGTTTTATTTAATTTTGTGCTGTCTTCCACTCTTTTTATATATGTACTTTGTACATAAATAAAAAACAAACAATAACAATAAAATAGTAGTAAACCACAACACTACTCTCCGTCGTGATGACGTCACTGTCACGACTGGACGACAACGGCGTAGCTGACCTTTCTTTTTGAAACTTTCTTAGAGATGTAGCCGTGTCGCACGTTGTGTATCGATTTCAAAATCGATGTAACCAAAATATACAGACATCTATTCAAAATATTTTATGGCAAGGCGTAGGCCAAGTGAATCACAGAAGAAAAGTCTTACGCTCTTATGATAAAGGGGGTTTCATATGATACTGATGTTGCTAAATGATTTTGAGATTGAGAAAGAAAATAGCACAACACAAAATGAAAATTGCTCTTCATACCTTAAGTAAAGAAAACACATTTATTATTTGTAATTTTATATTATTAAAATAGAAAAGGTACGTAATTATTCACTAATCAACAACTGTATATAGGTAATTATTCGCACTAGAAAAATCAGTCTTATAATATTAAAATCTTGGCCATGGAATAAAAAAATCAGTACTTATTACAGAAATCAACAAAGGGTACATAATTATTCAACAATTGTAAATAATTATTTGCACTAGGTCTAGTCATAAAATATTAAAATCTTGGTCTTTAACTCAATCAGTACTTAATATAGAAAACAACAATTAAAAATAATTAATAAATTATAGGTAATATTAGTCTTAAAATAATAAAAATCTTATGGAATAATAAAACATAAATGTTTAGCTGTCCAAAGCAAATTTTCTAACGTGGTAGAGCCATGCTTGAGTTATATTACGGGAGAGTAGTTGTAGCACGAATGGGTCGGCTCAACCGGGGAAGAACCACGATCTCACGGAATATCGGCATCAAATAGTAGCTTAATGCTGCTGTGTTTCGTATAGTAAGTGTAGAGAACCGGAGACCCTCTTTACTGGAAACGAGGCATTCCATCTAAGTCCTCACGGGTGAGAGCGCATCTGCATTTTGATTCGTAATCGAGGATAGATGTAAATGTCTATGGGCCACAGCAACCACTTACCATCAAGTGGACTGTGTGCTCGTTTATTACCCTATGCTATAAAAAAGAAATGAACCGTAAAAAGACTATAAAGTGTATTCCTACCTCACTGAGGTAGAGTTAATCGAAAACGAAAAACTTTGGTTTCACGATAATTTTAAATTTCCGAAAATTCATCATCGTCGACGCTTTCCAAAATCCGAATGAGTTCTGACGAATCGTTCATGTTGCACTGCACTAATTTTCCCGCTAATCGCTTATGACGTCATCAGCGTGTCGTCTATACTTGACCACGGCGCCCAGTGAACTGATTTTCGATGTCGCGCTAAGGATGTGCCAGAGTTGAGATATTAGATTTATTATGCGAAGATAATTTGTTAATTTTTTTTTAATTCATGGAGCTAATTATAGTTTTATATTTCTAACCTTGTTTTATTTAAATATCAATAATAATAGAAAAAAATAACACGTTTGAGCTTAATTTTGAATAGTTTTCAATAAATTTATGGCTAACGCATTACAACACTAGCGGTCTAACATAGACGACTTTGGCGTGCTGGACATAGTATTTGTTTAGATAAAAATCCATTTTTTTTAGTTTAATGTTTCTTTAGTCTTTGTGGCTCTAGGAGACTTGTTTTTTATACTCACATGTTGCTGGGTTATTCTTTTTTGAGGGGTGTAGAATTAAAATACCAGTAATAATTTTCCAATGTCTATATTTCATATTTTTGTGGGCCGGGTTTTTTGTCATCTATAGACGTCGTTGGCGCTCAGGGCACGCGGGTGCTGGTCACGTATAGACGACTTTGGCGCTCAAAAGGTTAAAAAGTGACTAACTAGGGCAAACTAGTTAGGGAGATATATTATTAGAGATATATTATTACCGTTTGTATGATTAAATAAATATAGAAATATAACTGGTCAACTTCTTTTTAGTTTGCCACCCCTGATCGAACCTGTATGTCACTCTTACCCCGAATTGATTTTTTATTCTTTTTCATTTCAAACGATACCTTATTTCATCGATGTAAGATCTAATTTTGACCGAAGCAGTTCTACCTACAAATTAACGAACATTTAGCAAAGAATATTTTAATTCAAAGTCCAATCTTAAGAAATACAATGACCGTCCCTCTTACCCCATTTGAGGGGGAAGAGGAACGTTTACTCAATCTTGACATTTACGTCAATATCGTAGTAAAAACAGATACTAGCGTAATGACATTTTGCACATGTGAAACTAATACATAAAGGCAAGTTTTGTTTGGTTCAAAGATCTTAAAAGACTATCTGTTCTTCCTAGCAGTGAAAATATTTTAATGAAAATAAAGTACATATGTCCCTCTTACCCCACCTGACCTAATACGTGTTTTCTTGCATACATTACCTTTCTTTTTGGAGCGATCGGGTAAAAATAATAAAAAAACGTACATTTCTTTAAAAATTATATATTAAGAAATATCTGGAAAAAATTATGCTTGTAAGTAATAGCATTTATATATTATAGAAAACGTACTCAATGTACTTTCTGTTTAGACTGAACTATTAAACATTATTCAATCATAGTCATAACACAATTATTAACGAAATTATCTTCGACCTGCCATTTATAAATCAACATTTACGATATATTATTACAACACAAAATCATCTTACATCTAATTCATTAACCAAAGAATTACAAGAAAATCACATGAATATTTCATTGCCTTGCATATTAACAACATTGCTTCTGCAAGCAAATGGTTGCACACACTAAATATCTATTATTGTATTAAGATGTTGCGTCGTACTGGCAATTATTTTTTAAAAAAGTTTTTTTTTAAAATCTTATAAAGAAACATAGATATTGTGTATAATACTACATACGTCATGCAATTAAAATTGTGTTGGAATATGAGAATAAAAATAAACAAATTCTCAAAAAAGTCAAAACATTATTTTTATAACTATTACATAATTTTACAAATATCACTTAAGGGGAAATATAATGTCAAACGGCTTAGCAAGATCCCTTGTTTTGCCGAAAATATTGTAGCATTAATTTTGAAATAAATATATGGTAAAGTTGAGGATTATGTTAGACGAAAACACGATTACGTAAAATTTTCTCGATAGAAAAAAAATCCAAAGTTACCTCCAAAATAAACAATAAACCGCTGTTATTCATAAAATACTTTAAATAAGATCATGAAACTTTGCATACTAACTGAACTAACTATAAAGCAGTGCTTATGTTATTAACTTTTTTTAAAATACCATTATTTTCACTGTAAAAAGAAATTACCTAAACTATCGGCCTTTTGAAGCGTGATTCCTGCAGCACGATCACTTTGCCTCGGCCTTTGAACGGGGAGGTTGTGTCGCTTACGATTAGAATATACATTACGCAACAGTACGACGTAAAATTAAAATGGGAAATAACCGTGATAAAAATAAGAAGCGGCTGGCTTGGCGTTAAGAAAGAGGCATAAATATGATAAACCTAATGAAATGTCTAACGACCTTTCTACTTACAGTATTAGTGATTACAAACATCTCGGTACATAGCATACGACGCGCGGGCAAGTGGGGACGAAATTAGAATTTGAGCTGACTTACTATATCCTCTTAAACACTTTAAAAAGTATTTCTGTATTATTGTTTCATGATATCTTATCGCCGTAGTTAAAGGCAAAGATATACTGATAAGTGTTGAGCACTATACACGTAATTAGAATTAAACCTAGATCAAAAATTAAATCATAGTCAGTTCTTATGTACAAATAAAGAGATTTAAATATATATCTACTATAGAGCGAACATTGGGAACATTTGCTTGCAAAAACTGTGAGCAACGCGTGTTAAGCCCTCTAGCGAAAAATAGCAATACTACGCTGAATATTTATTTAAAAAACATTTTACCTATTTCCCATTAGGTGACGCTAAATAAATAGTGACGTTACTGGATAACGGAGGGCACTTATTACAATCATTTTCCTTCTTTTCGAACAATCTACTAGAAATAACAAAATTTAAGGATTATTTGGTAAATATACATTATTCTTAGGGTAATAAACCGAAATCATTTTTGCTCCATATCGTGACTTGCTATACCTTAATGCAGAACCGGCCATATTTTCTTTAAATATATTTTTTAAATTTATGAAACGAATGCGTCTTGACCTTTCGGTGATGTCAGACTAAATGACAAAATCGGATATATCCTATAGTACAAAAGTTACAGACAATTTTGTTGCTGATGTCCGGTCTATTACTACTTAAATGTCTTTGTGTACAAAATAAATCAAAATTATAAGCAACTGCAATATTATTATGTTAAATGAGGGCGGCATCCACGACTTTTCTGCTACCAGGGCCGCGCTTTTTAAAAATGAGGTGCAATATTTAATAGATTTCATAGCGGCGAAGTTGCTATGTTCGGAAAATGTACAGGTTAATTTTTCTTCCTGTACTATTTGTTATATTTTACATTAATTAGATTAAAAATAAATAAACCAAACTACAGATATTCATTGAAGTAGAAAAATAAAAGAGTTAAAAATGTGCAAGAAATTAAAGAGCAAACCACTGAGGCATTGTTTTGTGTATTAATGTAATACTATATAAACTGTTAACTTTTATTTAAATCTAACTTCTCAATTTAAATGACGTTGTGTAGCAAAAAAACGTCACCTCAGAGTGAACTAGCGACACCTGGTGAGCGGAAGATCATTAGCCTTCATTGTGTTGGAATGTCAGAATTAAAAATCGAATACTATGGGTGCTACCTTCCTGTATATACTTATTATACTCTTTGGTGCTACCGCACCAATCGATAGATCGATGGTGTAATGGATTAGTCGACATCGAACGATGCTCGGTTATTATGACCAATCCATATTGTCTTTTTGTGAATACATTTTGAAAGATACTCATTATGAGCCCACAACTACATCGATCGATGCTTGAACGTTTAATCGACCAGTATACGTCGATCACCTATAGCTACAACATTCGATCGACATCAACCGGCGTCGATCAATGACATCGATCGACGATCGATCGATCGATTGGTGTGGTAACACCCTACTACATTTTTACAAAGCATTAATTTGCCTATTACATTAATTATTGTAATTTTTGCAATATAATGTTGTTTTCAAATTACGAAAAAGCATTTTTTATAATATAAACATAGTATGTTGTTTAGTATTATTATAGCACGACCATTATAATTTTTGTTTTAGCTTTTACTATGACATTTTTAACAAATTTTTCATACACTTAATAGCATAACCATATCATAATATGTTTAAGTAAACTAATTTCCTGGTGTTAAAATTACATAACCAATTTGTTGTACCGAATAATAAAAAAAAACCTTTGCAAATCATGGAAATTATTTTTCTTACTTTACCAGCAATAAAGAATTATGTTAGTCTATTAAATGCATGTAGACGTTTTCATATTATGACAACCAAAACCAAAGTTTTTTAAAGCATTTACTATTGATTACATTTTAAATTAATTTTCCAATAAAATTACGGCGTTGTTCAACAAAACTTTAACAACTGTTGGAGAAGAGGTTTGTTTATTGGTAAACATATATTAAAGGTATTTATATAACTTTCTATATCATGTAAAAAAATCAATATCAAATCGACTCTTTTTAGAGGCTGCTCATTCTTTTACAAACTATAAATCAATTTTATACTATGTTCGAAACTATGAAAAAATATTGAACATTTGAATTTAATAACAAATGGAAAATTAAAAAAAAACCCCGAACCAAAAAAGCTGATGATCTTCAAACAGCTGAACCGATTTTAACAAAACATGTCTAAGAACCAACGTCAGAAAACCTGGGTTTTAAATAAAAAAAAATCTCAACCAAATCAGTTTACCCATTTAAAAGCTACGGTGCCTCACACATAGCGGTCAAACTTATAACAACCTTTTTCGTCGGGGATTAAATTTTGAGGCCATTATTTACTCTTAAAATATTAAATTTTAAGAAATTAACTACCTATTATTATACCTAATATTAATTTAAAAACTATGAGATCCATTTTAAATGCATCATCTGAAAATTATGAATACTTAATATTATTAAAAATATTCAAGGAATATTTTATATGTATGAATTTACGCAAAACGGGATTCGGCCTTTCAAGGTCACTCTTTTTTCAGGGTTTTAGAAACCCTTTTGAACTTTTTAGATACTGACATAAGTTTGGATCTGTATGCAAGAGGTCTATTGCCTATAACTATTGCTGGAATTGTCTATATCTTGCAGAAAATTAAACGAGTTAAAAACAATTTGGACACTAATTAATCATTTACAACCGGACTCTGGATGTGTCTTTTTTTGCGTAAAACATTAGACTCCCAATAAATATTTAAAAAAAATCTCCCAATGTTACAAATCTCCTCAAACATAATGTAATTACTAATTATAACAAAAAGCAAAAAATTATACCATTTTTTTTGTTTTCGTTTATGTGAAATCATTTACAAAAATTCAGTCAAATAAATTTCAGTGGCATTAATTTTCACATTTTAAACAGATTCTTAGAAAAGTCAAAATATTATTTTTATAACTATTACATATTTTACAAATATCAATTACATACTTTAAAAAAGCATTTATGTATTATTATTATTCACGATATCCTATCGCTGTAGTTAAAGGTAAAAATATTCTGTTGTGTTGAGCACTATACACGCAATTAGAATTAAACCTAGATTAAAAATTATATCATAGTCAGTTCTTACGTACAAAATAAATCAAAATTATAAGCAATTGCAATATTATGTCAAAACAATCATGATCGTTGTTAAAGTTAGTCATCATAAAAAATAGAAATATTAAAGTCAAGATATATTGGTTCGTATATTGATATCAAATAGTTTGTCAGTATGTGAAAAAAAAATCAAAATAGTTGTTCATTAAAAAGATTTATGATCTATGTCTAATGCTTTTTGTCATCGTCATTTTTTGTTTATGTATAAAATAATAATTTTTTTTTTACTAATGGGTTTGTTGCAAGGAATGTTTTTTAAACAAATAATTATAGGAGATCAAGTGTACTTAGTGCTGCCAATTTAGGAAATTTAATTTAAAAAAAAAGAGATGTTTATGAAATCAAGAAACATATAGTTTCAAGCAGATTTGATTATGGAATTGGAATGGAATTTGATTATGGATTTGATATGGTATAGACACAAGCAGAGCACAGACAAATAGGCATGTGTACTAACATCTAAACGCCTTGTTTGGGTGTGCTCGCTACTCGGCCAGAGTAGTCACCTATTTTCCACTCGATATCGATTTTTGAGCGCGAACAAAAGGGTTATTTGTGTACATGTGCGTATCGTTGTTTACGTACTCGTCATTATTCAACTTACCCGTGAACTATCATCATAATTTACTCGGCCAAAATATCGTTGTAACTTAATCGGCCAATCTACAGTTATAATTTTATCTAATAACTTTCTTTAACAAAATATGTAAAAAAAGTATGGTAAAACTAATTTTTTATATTGTTCTTACTACTATTGCTGTCTTTTCTACGTCTTTTTTTCATTTTAAATATTAGCGAGTCTACAAAAGTTAAGTAGACCAATGTCCAGGCAACGCGACGTACGTCACCCATGTTTAAAATCTACGGTAATGAATACAATGTGACGAATATGTAACCGCGTCGCACTCATCCACGAATATTTCTGCGAATTATTCGGCGAATTGTTCGTCTGATAATTTAAACGTCCCATTAGACGAACCGTCGTAATTTGCAATGGCACTGGTTAATGAGCTCAGATAACTCAGACCAACAAAGAAAAACAGAGTGCTGTGTCCTACGTAAATATAGTTCGATGTGCTGTGTATAATTTAAAGAGACACATAACAAAGCCAAAACCATGCTCAACTTGTTGTAAGAACATGTACTCACGCAGTGTTGCCAACTATACGGATTTATCCATATTATACGGATTTTCACCTCGCTTACGGATAACATTCTTTAACAAATTTAACAATAACAATACCTATTAAACACAAAATAAAGGTATGATTTTAAATAGTTTAATCAAATTGTTATCAATCCTTATGTTCATTGTCAATCAATATACTGGCGGTTTCGCGATTATTTTCGATTATTCTAATTGGCGTTGAATAATAAGTATTTCCTTGTACGTTTTTTTTTTCACAACTGCTATTTTTATACAATATTCTTACTAATAATAAAGATACGGAATTTATACGGATTTTTAAGAACAGTATTCCATATAATAAAAGAATACGCATCTAGTCATTTGCAATGTGTGGCAACAGACATGGTTTTATGTTTGCGACTGTCAGTAAAATTTTACAGGCTGGAAAAAAATAAAGAAAGAAGCAGGATGTCTTCAGCATTACTTAGAAATGCATGCAGCACTCCGATTAGCTTTTTCTTATATAATAAGGGTGACAAACGAGCACACAGTCCATCTGATGGTGATAGATACTGTACCCCACAGATATCTACATGTATCATCCATTAAAAAGTATAATGCAGATTACACTGTCACCCTTGAGGTCTAAGATAGAGCGCTCATATTTACTAAAATCTTTCTTTGTTAGAGTGAGAATTTGAGTTATCATTTTTGTTGCAGAGTAAAAAACAAATAATGAAATTATCCTGATTGCTGATGTAAAACGAGTCAGTTTCTGTTTGTCAAAAATATATACATATTATGATTTACTGATATTGGTTTTTATAGTCTTCGAATAGTCACAAATAAAAGCTTGTACATAATTACAATATAATAAGTGGTTTGTGTAATGTCTACAATTATTAAAATAAGACTAAAATTGTTAAAAATAAAAGTAAAAACCATACAATTGTATGGTATATAGAAAAATTAGATCAAAAACTTATCCTATGTATATATATTAATAATGAATGTCACGTTATTCATAATATTATGTTCAGAATTTTTTCTTCTAAATTAGAACTGTTATATGTTCCAACCCAAATTGACCAATGTCTTATTAATATGTTAATATATATATATATATATATATATATATATATATATATACAGGGTGGGCCATATAAGTGTTAGCGATTTAATTCTTCAATTTCTCGGAAACGCGTGGCGCGGGGTTCGGGGGGATACGTTGTTAGCTGCGCCGCTTCCTGAAAATTTAGTCGCCATGGAGCCGTACACGGGAGTGCAGCGTGCATTTTGTGTCCGAGCGTATTACGAAAACAATAAATCAGTGATTACTGCACGACGTTTGTATCGACATGAACACGGTTTACGCGATTTAAGTGAAGTTTCAAGCGCCAATGTGATACGAAAATGGATCAGAATGTTCGAAACAACCGGCTCGACAGTACCAATTACGGCTCGTGGTCGCTCTGTTTCTGCAACATCAGCCGACATTGTGGAGCGTGTTCGTGTTTCAGTTCAGCGAAATCCGCAACAGTCAACGCGTAAGAGAAGTCAGTCTTTGGACATCAAAAGAACGACTTTGCGACGAATTTTAAAGCGTGATTTGCATTTGAAGGCTTATAAGATTCAGATAGTCCAAGAATTAAGACCAGATGATGCCAATAACCGACTTAACTTTGTCAATTTTATGCTCGAGCGGTTCAAAAATTTTAACAACGTGATGTTTAGTGGTGAGGCCAATTTTCACCTTAATGGCCATGTGAATAAGCAAAATTGTCGGTTCTGGTCTGAGACTAATCCCCGACGCTTGCATGAACGTCCACTTCACAGCCCTAAGCTTGTCGTGTGGGCTGGGATAACGTCGACCGGTATTATTGGGCCATACTTTTTTGAGAACGAAAGAGGGCAATCGATGACGGTCAGAGCTAACAATTATTGCAATATGATAACAGACTTTTTGGTGCCAGCTTTGCAAGAACTTCAAGGCAATACTTCGAGGATGTGGTTTCAACAGGATGGAGCCACATGTCATACGGCTAAAGTATCCATAGAGCTGCTGAAAAATGTTTTTCCCGGAAAGCTCATTTCGAAAAAGGGGGATATTGAATGTCCACCACATAGCCCCGATCTCTCTCCATGCGATTATTTTCTTTGGGGCTACCTCAAATCGGTGGTCTACGAGAATAATCCGACCAATATAGAGCAGCTGAAGAGGAATATTATTCAGGAAAGTAACAAAATACCGAGAACAATTTTTCGACGAGTTTTCCAAAATTTGCAAATAAGGTTCAAGGAGCCAAGCAGCCGAGGGAAGTCATTTGGACAACATTATTTTTAGATCTTAAAAATTCCTATGTTTCTACTTTTTAAAAATACAAATATATTTTTGTTATATTTTGTAGTTCTTTTTTAATTGAATATTGAAACCGCCAACACCCTTATGGCCCACCCTGTATATATATATATATATATATATATATATATATATATATATATATATATATATATATATATATATATTAGCTTACATAATTTCCTAATAACGTCGTTTTCCATTGCTCTTTATTCGAGTGTTCTTGAGTACGATAGTAGTAGACTGCAAGCGCATACCGTTGTTGGTGCTTCGTAATACTGGACAGTATGTTCTAGAAGAAGAATTGGTACATATTAATCAATAAATTGGGGGAGGCCATGTTCAGCATGGACTTGTGTTTTTTTTTGTAGTGGTGTGATGATGTGATGATGAATCAATAAATTACTTCATCATACCAAATATGAACGTACATAATTATCGGTTAACCACTTTGAATATAAGTAGGCTATGGAAGCTCTACTTCTATAACATCAACATTGCTATACTTGCTTCTGCAGTACATATACTAAAATTAGAACAATACAGAGATTAGCATAGCCCCTGCGTAAGGATGACACGCAAAATCGTGAAGCATTCCACATTTTTCCACATTTTTGAAAAGACAGTAGCCTAATGGCAGGACGCAAACCGCGAACTCAAGGTCGTGAATTCGAATTCTACGAATGACTACTGTCGTGTACCACTCCCATAGAATAATACACAATAGAACGGCTGTCAACTTTATTTTATATGAGACTGAGTAAATTTACACATTTTAGACTTTTGATTAATGTTCAAGTTCATCATTAAAAAAAATTGGCATTTTCTACATAATATGCATGCGAAATTTGGAAACGATTGTAACGTCAAAACACATCTCGTGTTGACATTTATATGTGTGAATTGACGTGTTAGTGGCATTTTAGTGGCTACGCGAGCACCGCCCACTCCCCCGTTCTATGTATGTGTTGTGTAATAGTATTCTATGACCACTCCTAACACAAGTAAGCTTACCACCTTACCACTACTGGTTACAGAGAATATTAGTAATGTGAATAGCATTGCTAGTATTTAAAAAAATGGTTAGGAATTATTTCTACTACTCACTAATATCAAATTACAACTAGCTACTAGCTACTAGCTCAAAAACAGGAGACTGTTCTATCAACATTATGAATGGGTCGCCCCAATATAGGTCGAAGCACAGTCACTCAATATTAGAATAAAATGACAGAATAATGCAGCTGTCTTTCGTAATTCGTGAGTGTAAAGAACTAGAAAACATTGTTACTGGTAATGAGGCAATCAATCTCAGTCCTCTAAAGTCACCATAATTATTCTATATAACAAAATCATTACTCTAGACGTAAACGGAGACTTCTCTGTTCAAAACCTGTACAGGACAGGAAGTGTGTAGTGGAAACAGCAGCCGAAATTGACTGATCAAAGGATGCCGTTTATAGTGCTGAGTAACTTGAATCAATGAGGTCACTTCCCGAGGTCATTGATATCATTTTATAAACTAGCTAAAGAAGCTTAGCTCTTAATTTCCGCCCACAAGCAAAATACAGCTGGTGGAGTTGTGGACATCAACCCGGCTCAATAAATAAAATTTTATCAAATGACAGACAACTGATCCGAAATATCTATAACAATGTTCGCCAAACCAATTCGCTTACAGTGGCTTGCCTCAACGGAATACAGCCATCTGCGCAAGACATAATCATTGTGCCCAAGTGTATGCACTAGCACAGGTGCACTCTCTATTCCCCCACTCTCATAAACCGATGGGAGGGTACCGACACAAAGGGAAAAAGTTCACGCGCAGGACCAACTTTATGTGCTTTCTTACAAAAAAAAACTAAATAAATGATTTTGGCCAGACCTCATGACCAGCAATTGCAGTTACGACCAATCAGCAGTCCATGGGTAGTTAGAAGTCTTATGGCTTTCTATAGTTGGGGGTACAACAATCTTGCTAACGTCAAACGTAATCAACCCAGACTGGACAAAGAGAGCAGCGTCAAATGCTCAACGATGCTCACATCTATTACTGCAGTTGTCTATCCAGATGCTCAGCGTGACGATTAAAACTAGGAGGCTCACATCCACAGGCTGTGACACACATCACATTTACAGACTGTTTAAGTACAAAAAGAAAAAAGAAGAAGAAAATGAAGAGAAGAAAAATACAAGAATAAGAAAAAGAAGAAATTTATACAATACAGTGAAACCAATTGTCAAATACAATTTCTACTATATTTGCCCAATTGCATTGGGAACTAATGAGAAAATGACAAGCAAAGTGTGCTTAATCACTAATATTTCTTTAAATTGCATCATGGATATACCATGATATGGCAATTCACATCGCAGGTGGAAATGCCACATTAGTCATGGCTATGTCGGATTGTAATTCTAAAATACAAGAACTTTTGTCTCTCGAGAGTTCGCAAAGCACTTCTCTCCCAGGACATCCACAAGTAGAGTGGGTCTGACGGAATCCCCCCAATTATGCTGAGGACGTGTGGTCCAGAGTTGGCACCGGTTTTAACGCGTCTTTTTGGTACTCCTACTCCCTAGGCGTAGTCCCAAAATCATGGAAGACGGCTTTCGTCCACCTGATCTCTAGAAAAGGCGTTCACTCAGACCCGTCCAACTACAGGCCTATCGCCATCATCTTGTTCTCCAAAATAATTGAGTCTACTGTAAACTGCCAGTTCATGAGGTACCTTGAGGATCACCAACTGATCAGTGACCGCCAAAACGGTTTCTACCTGACTACTGCCCCCGCCCATCTATGAGAGTCCAAGGGGAAGGCATTGGCCGTTAGTTTGGTCATTGCGAAGGCCTTCGATCGCGTTTGGTACAAAGCGCTTCTTTCGAAGCTCCCTTCCTATGAGCTTCCCGAGAAATTGTGCAATTGTATCTCCAGCTTTCTTGCAGATCGGAGCATCAAGGTTGTTGTAGATGGTGCAAGCTCCGATTATAAGCCTATTAATGCTGGTATTCCACAAGGCTGTGTACTATCACCAACGCTATTTCTTCTGCATATCAATGATATGTTTCATACCGGCAACATTAATTGCTATGCAGATGACAGCACTGGTGATGCTCTATACACCGGCCGTGCTAATATTTTTCGGGAAAACATCTCCGAGTACCGGGACAAGTTTGTGTCTGAAGTAGAGTCTTTGCTGAACAGTCTCGGATTGAGGGCGACTAAATCTAGTACAGTTTAACCCTCAGAAGACAAAAGTTTGCGCGTTAACCGCTAAAAAGAACCCTTTTGTCGTATATCCTCAGTTTCAAGGCACTCTTGCTGCCTCAGTTAGTATCTGAATCCTCGGCGTCGACGTATCAAGTGACGTGCAGTTTCGTGGTCACTTGGAAGAGAAGGCCAAATTGGCCTCTAAAAAGCTTGGCGTGCTCAGCAGAGCGGGACAGTATTTCATGCCGGCACACCGTCTGCAACTTTACAAGGCGCAGGTTCAACCGTACATGGAATACTCTTCCCATCTCTGGGCTAGGGCTCCCCAGTGCCAGCTCCTTCCACTTGATCGCATTCAGCGCAGAGCGGCTCGAACCGCTCGAATCTCGAAACCACCGAGTGCTTTCCGAACGGCTCGATTCACTGGCGCTGCAAAGAGATGTTGCATCTCTGCATTATCTGTCGCATGTACCACGGGGAGTGCTCTAAGGAATTTTTCGGATTAATCCCAGCCACCAAATTTCATGAACGCACTACGCGTCAAACTTCCCGATACCATCCACACCATCTGGATGCTTGGCGGTCCACCACTGTATGTTTCACTAGTTTTCTTCCGCGTCCGACCTCTCTGGTGAGTAGTTTAACACCGGCGCTTTTTCCGGACCGATACGACCCAGGGACCTTCAAGAAAGGAGCTTATTCCTTTCTAAAGGGCCGGCAACGCACCTGCAATTCCCCTGGTGTTGCGGTTGTGCATGGGCGGCGTTAGTTACTTAACATCAGGTGAACTGTATGCTCGTTTGCCCCCTCTTCTATATAAAAATAATCAGTAAACAAGTGGCCGGTCACAATCGAGTTGAGTGAGTGCCTGCTGTACTGCCATATGTCAGAGGTGTCATTGACAAGGTTGGCTACATCTTGAAGCGTGCTTCTATTAAAACATACTTCAAGTCGCCAAAGATTATTCAGTTTTTATTATCAATATAGTGTAATGTCCCTCTACAACATGCAGGTGTACAAGCTTAATTATTATGAATATGGTCTCTCTTAGATAGGATAAAGTAAAAGATCAATAAAAACCTGTGTTAAAGAACACAGATGATATGAAGAATCGAGGCTCTGGGAATTCTGCAGTCTGTAAACAGGTACAGGATCGCTTCCGTCACTACATCAGATTTAATAAACCACAAAACCTCACTAAAGAACACTGATTCCTTCCAAGGATGATTCATGAGGCAATTGAAATCAAAAAACATCCTAATTTCCATAGAGAAGATGGGTGCTATCATCTGCTTGAGATCCTATAATTAATAAAATTAAATCCCAACCCAAGCATATAACTGCAAGATTTCAAGATACTATGAGTTCATACTGCGTAGATCAGAACAAAAATAAATACTTTTAATCTGGAGATAGCCGTGGTTAACTATGACATTGGGATGTCGAAAACCTGAGTCCCCCCTCCCTGTGACCATGGGTTCTGTAGTGCTCGAAATGTCGGAAATATAAAATAGCTTACACAATAAAATCCATGAAAACTAGTTTTCTGGTCTTAAGGATATAAAGCCAGTATAATAACAGGCTGTGAAGCAAAACATCTAAGTCTTCAGGGGTGACAATGCATGGGTAGCATTCTTTGTTTGAAGTTAGTTGAAAAGTCTATAGGCTGTAGTAGTCAGTTATATATAGTCTGTTCACTAAGATAGTGTCCGTACACCCAGAGGCGCACTTATTATACTGTTTTTATTTTTAATTTGTCGAATGTTCTTCTATTTTAAGAATAAAATAGAACACTATTTTATTTTTTTGGTTATTGTAATAAAATAAGAATATAAATAAAAAATGCAAGTTAGATAGCATACAGGTTAAGGGGTGAAGTTGTGGACAGCAACCGGGCTCAATCAATAAAATTTTATCAAATGACAGACAACTGGTCAGAAATATCTGTAATAATGTTCGCCAGACCAATTCACTCACAGCGGCTTCCCTAAACGAAGACTAGCCACCTGCGCAAGACATAATTATAGTGCCCCAGTGTATGCGCAAGCACAGGTGCACACTCTGTATTCCCTCACTCTCATAATCAGATGGGAGGGTCACGACACGAACGGAAAAAGTTCACGCGCAGGACCAACTTTATGTGCTTTCTTTGACAGGCCTGTTGGTCTAGTGGTTAGTGACCCTGACTGCTAAGCTGGAGGTCGTGGGTTCGATTCCCACCCAGGACAAATGTTTGTGTGATGCGCACGATCATTTGTTCTGTGTCTGGGTGTAATTTATCTATAATATTTATGTATTTAGAAACATATAAGTATGTTTATCAGTTGTCTAGTACCCATAACACAAGCTCTGCTTAGCTTGGGACTAGATGGCGTTGTGTGATAGTTGTGGAATATTATATTATATTATTTCTTACAGAAAAACTCAATAAATGAATTTGGTCTGACACAGGATTCGAACCAAAGACCAGAGCAATTGCAGTTACGACCAATCAGAAGTCCGTGGGTAGTTGGAAAAGTCTTATGGCTTCCGATAGATGGTGGTATAACAATCTTGCTAACGCCAAACGTAATAACCCAGACCATACAAAGAGAGCAGCGTCAAATGGTCATAGATGCTCCCATCTGTTACTGCAGTCGTCTATCCGGATGCTCAGCGTGACGATTAAAACTAGGAGGTACAGTGAATTTTACAGGCTGTTTAAGAACAAAAAGAAAATAGAATAAGAAAAGGTAGAGAAGAAAAATATAAGAATAAGAAAAATGGCACTATGGCACTTCGTTTTAAAACGCCAAATACTCCTGCGGGTGTACACCGCACGCGGTGATCTTTGATGCGGGTGCCATGGCGGTGCGACACATATGAGACCGTATCTAAGCTAAAACTATACCATCAAGTGGACTGTTAATTAGTTTGTAAACTCCATATTACAAAAAAATAAACATTACAATATGGCGGAACTATACTTACTGTGTGTGTGCCTTTTCTCCAGTCGCGCCACAAGTGGAGCAAATGTGCCGTTTTAATATGGGGCAAGTGACAACTTGTTCACCTCCAATTTTCTCTTTGACTGAATGGGTCATGTAAATATCTGATCTTTCCCCATTTTTACGGCAGAAAGTACAAATTTTTGATGATCTGATCTCGTCCTTTGATGAACTTGCACCTGAGAAACTTTGAGAAGAAAATCCGGAGAAACGCGGCGGTGAAGTGTATCTTGGTGTAAAACTTGGCATGAATTTTGGGGAATGTGGTGACATGTTGGACATTCCAGATGAGACATTAGAAAATGTTGGTGATAAGTTATGTAAAACAGGCGATAAACTTGGCCCTATAGGTTCGACAGGTGTGCGAAATTCAAAAGGTTTTTCAGTAGGAAATAATTCATAATTTCTCGTTTGACTATTCTGTTCGAATGGGTAATTGGGCGGAGTAACAGAAAGTTCATCAATTCGTGCACTAGGCATGGCCATATCTCGCTCAATTCTTGCTTGTAATGACCGCAACTGTTCCAAACTCCTCTGTTTGTATGGGTTATTGGGTGGAGTAACAGAAAGTTCATCAATCCATGTATTGGACATGGCCACATCTCGCTCAATTCCTCTAGCTTGTAATGAATGCGACAGTTCCGAATTTCCCAAAATTTTTCTTCCGACAATCGGACGTTGTTTTCGCATTGGTAATGCATCGCTAAAGCTCTGAACTGGAGTCTCAGAGGATCTAATGTTATAGAGCTCTGATGTAGATCTCGGGAAGGGAGTAAAAACATCGGGATACGATTCAGGTGACGTAGAATCGGCAGAACTTGACGAGCGGTTGGCAAACGTCGAATGAAGTGGAGATTGCGAATAGGCACTGCTGTATAAATTTGTTGTTTGTAGATCTGAAATTAGATACAAAAATATGTTCATAATCGAACTACATTATTAAAAAATTGTTATCTAGTTAGAGATAGTATTCTAACCCTATTTAATTCTATTTTAATAAGAATGGGAAAGTAGTTTGTTTTATCACCTATTATTTGGAAATAATTAAGACAATATTTTATAGAACTATTTTAGTAAGATAATATTTTTAGAAGTGTTTATTTCGTGTATTTGATATTTTCTTAGAATAAGTATTATAATTTACTTTTGCTCAACTTTTGTAGAAGAGAAATATTTGTTTAAGTACATTATTTCTAAAGACATTGATATTTAATAAAAAAGCTTTGTAAACTAAATACATGCGTCCGTCGTCATGTGGAAGTACGCGAGCCAAAGGTTAGTTTCCCCGCCAGCACAAATAAAGTTGTTAATTGCATTTTAAGTGGTTGGCGGTTATGATGAAATTACTACTGTCGCAGGCATTGTACTTCTCAAACACATATATGTAGCTTGTGAATGTAAACAGTATGCAAGACGTTTTTAGTGATTTATCAAAGGCGATCGATTGCGTAAAGCTTGATAGACTATTAAGCAAATTAAGGCATGACGGTATTTCAATAAACTTAGCAAACATTATAAAATCACCTGTTCGACCAATTGTAAAAAGTAATTATTAATGGAACAGTCTTTCGAAGCACCCTTAAAGTATGAGTTTGCCCCAAGGATCAATATAGGGACCATTACTATTTTTAAAATCTGTTAATAATCATTCATTTTAAGCTAAAAACTTTTGCGAAAAAGTATTGTTTACTAATAATGCCTCTTAAGGGTTTCATTTAACAAAGGAAATCATACAGTATCTGAAGTATTACACTGGTATTAAAACAAAGAACTATTGATTCTAAATACCAAAAAACTGACTGTTTTACTTATACTGAGTTGAACAATTATGATTTAAAGTTTTCCTTAGTACTGTTGTGCGCTATAATTGGTGCCTGGTACGCGGCGGCTGATTATTAGCACCATCTGGTATCAAGCAGCAGAATCTTTCTAGAACTCTCCCACTAGCGACATCTATAATTCAATGGAAGAACTAAGCTTTCTAGAAAGCTCCACACTGTAACTTTCCGCACTTGGTCGGTCGGAAATAATCTGGATGTTTCGGTGGAAAAGGCCTACATAAAGTCGTTGAGGTCCGCGACCGGGGCAGTATTGAATTGGCGATACAAGCGAAGCTTGGGAGCGAAATAAAGTGAACTAAAGTGATCCGTGTGATTAATTATTAGTGTGTTTAAGTTTTAATTGGTGTTCGGCAATTAAAGTGTCAATTTTGGTAATTCAATCGGCAGTGTTTATTGTCACGAACCTTAAGCTCGTAACATTATCATCACTCTAGACAATCGCCTACAAGTACAATGGAACAAAACTCGGACGCCCAGGGACTAATTATAAATAATCGGCCTGTATCAAGTTCTGTAATACTTCACGTGTGGTGGCGGCTTAAAGGAATCTATCGCTCCATTTCGACCTATAGTTATCGTAATACGAAACTGCGAAAATGATCATGGCTTCCGATAGACGGCGATATAACCATCTCGTATAATACCAGCTACGGGGCTTAGTGTCTACGTCCGATACATTTGATATAGCGAGCAAATCCTACGGGTCTCGTTTACTTCTTTACATAAAGTTACAGCCCATATACGTCCCATTGCTGAGCACATACTTCTTCTCATTTCTGAGAGGGTTTTAGGGCAAGGAAGTATCCGCCGCTCTGCCCCAATACGTGTTGGCAAACTTCGTCTTCGAAATATTTTTTCTCATTTCCCACATATGCAGTTTTTCTCTCTATGTTGTTTTTTTTGACCGAGCAAATGATAAATCAGCACTTAAGATTACAATCAACAATTTAATTGGTGCCGGCGGAGATCGAACCCGGTTTGCACGCGTACTGTGAAATTTACGTAAATAAATCTACCACGGCTATATCTTTAAACAGACGTAAAACAACCAGATATAAGTCAATGGTCCGGATAATAAGTTCATCATCATCATTACAGTCCTTCACAAGTCTATTGCAGAACATAGGCCTCCCCCAAAGTATGCTATAAAGCACAGTCCTGATCCACCTGCATCCATCGACTTCCTGAATGACTTACCAGATTTTCACTCCATATAGTGGGGGGGGGGGGGGGTCGCCCTACACTACGCTTACCGGTACGAGGCTGCCACTCGAGAACCTCTTTTCATTGCCACTTCAGCTTACTAATCCGTATTAAGTTGGAACAATATAATTTTTATAGAATAAGGGTGACAAACGAGCACAAAGTCTACCTAATGGTAAGTGGATGCTGTGGTCCATACACATCTAAATTTATCCTCGATTAAGAATCAAAATACAGATGCGTTGGTACCCCTATCTAAGTTGTAATGTCCCTCGTTTCTCCAATGAAAACCGTCCCCGGTTCTCTATACTCACCGTACGAAACTAAGCAATAGCAGCTGCAGCTTCGCTTTACCACATAATTAATTCTTTGACTTTTTAAAAATATAGACAGCAGATAACATAAC